>KK112055.1:265042-310181 GCA_000611955.2 Stegodyphus mimosarum | reverse complement strand
ATTGCTAGAAGCTAGCATTGTGAATATTAATTTTTATTGTCCATCGAAACTTTAAGCAATGCGCAAATAAAAATGTAAACTAATGCCAATAAGTAATAAAATAAGTCAATATAGGATATCCTGAAATGCAGAAAAATGATAAAACATAATTTAAAGAAACAAATTCAAGTTTTAATTAATTTCATACAATGCTGAAATAACAGTTCTCCTCCCCTCGAAAAAGGTCTTCAAGTTCAGATTTAAAGCTTTTAATTCACACCTATAAGACATGATTTAATCATTCGTCTACAAAGCATATTTATCTCGTGCTTTTTACAGTCTGACCTTCTTTGGTAACATAAAATAGCATCAAACTCCTAATATAATAGAAGCAAATTATCGCTTGGTTTGCAGTAATTACAGAGTCTTGAAAAAGGTTAAAACAACATTTTTATTAATCAGAACTAGAATATAAAATGCATGTCCTGTGCTTACAAATCAGCCACCATTTGTGACGATGAAATTGAGTAAAAATCAATTTCAGAAGTTAAAGTTTCTAGTAGTCGAAGCTTATACAATTTAAGGCGAAGTTTGCTCAAAAACATTGTTCTCATCAGCGAAGCAATTTGAATGGCGGCAGCAATAACGCAAAGCGAAAGAATTACAATCTTATTAGAGCTGACAAACCCAATAACGTGGTCCCGAGAGGCACAAACATGCTCTGTCTTGCAGTCCAAAACGCTCGACTTAAATATTCTCAAAGTGATTTCTGGTGAAGAAACGGAAAGGAGAAGTGGGAGTAAAGGCTGAAATTATGAATAACTGTTTACTTAAAATAATAATAACTCTACAGCTATTTTGCTTTAAATTCACAATTTAGATATTAAATTCATTTATGCAGAACAGGATCAAAAATTTTACGTCCTTTTGTTACCGCGTTTGTTCTTTAAACTGTTGAGGACCATATTCGATGAAGCACTTCCTAAGCTAATAACAAATCTTTTATACACTTAAACGTGTACATGTAATTCTCCCGAAATTTAATATCATATATTTAATTTAAAATAGCGTAACAATGAAAGAAAAAAAATACTGTAGGGTAATGTTATCATCATGGAATGTACCGGGTGGCAATAATTAAACTGACAGTGCTCACAGTGTTCTGTAGCGAGATCTATTTGCGAGAATGACGTCACATTTTGTAGGAAGGTTAAACAAGACGGGGGACGAAGGATTCCGCGAAAAAACAAATTAGTTCCAAAAGTCACCGCTAGGAGAATATTTGGCGCTGTGTAATAGAAAATAGAGTGTTAACAAATGCAAATTAATACGGAATAAAATTACCTTTTATTATGCACATTTTCTGATTGAGTTCAAGTGCAATATGGCAACACTTTTAAAAAAGCGTAAAATCTACATAAACACCGATAAAGTCTCGTGATCTGCAATATCACGTACGCTGAGCAGAAGAAGAAGATCTTTATTCAAATTTCACGTTACATCCATTGGCACAGTGCCAACTGCTTGGGTTTTAAAAGGCATCGAATCAATCGGATTGAAAGTTTACGTGCAATGTCTCCTTCTTTAGTCGAGCGTGCATTACTGGTCAAATTCTTTTACCTCAACCAGTGCAACGCGTCAGCCGCTCTTCGTGCTTTTGGAACGCACAAAAAAATGCGTAGAGGTAACGGTCCTGTGTCAGTTAATGGGCTAAAAGCAATGGTTGCGACGTTTGAGAAAACAGGCTCAATCAGGCACAGGACGAAAACCTGTACCACAGGATACAATCGAAGCAGTTGCCACGGCGATTGTCGTTAGAGGACCAGACAATATTGCTGCCACCTCTAGCGCTCGTGGAGTAGCTCGGAATATGGATATGCCTTACAGTACGGTATGGAAAATCTTACAAAAGATTATCAACTTCTATCCGTAGAAGATCAGCCGTGTACAGGAGTTACTGTACCCCTACCATGATAAACGATTGACTTTCGCTATCACCTTTCTCACACAGCGGAATTTATCGTAGGTTCATTCTTCTATGAGAACATTACCCCGACAGGACCGGAAACCTGTTCTGTTACCGGAGAGAAATATCGCCACATGTTGAACAGCTTTGTCATTCCGGCACTTCAGCAAAGACAATGCTTGGGGGAAATCATTTTCATGCAAGATGAAGCCCCTCCACACGTTGCTGTACGGGTGCAACAGATGCTACGACAGAAATTCACAACAAAAGAGTCATTAGCCGCTACTTTCCAACTGCATGGCCACCTCGGTCGCCTGATCTTACCCCATGCGACTTCTGGCTATGGGGTTACCTTAAGTCCAAGGTCTATCAAGGAGTGGTCCAGGACCTGGCTACGTTGAAGGATAACATATCACGGACTGTATGGGAGATTCCTGCAGACATGTTACTTTCTGCTGTTGTGCATACTGTGAACAGAATGCAATATGTGGTCCACAACAAAAGCAGCTACATTGAACCTCATTTGAATGCAAAATAAGAGGTAATTTCCGTATTGATTTGCATTTGTTAACACTCTATTTTCTATTACACAGAGCCAAATAATCCCCTAGCGGTGACTTTTGGAATTAATTTGTTATTTCGCGGAATCCTTCGTCCCCCGTCTTGTTTAATCTTCCTACAAAATGTGGCGTCATTCTCGCAACTAGATCGCGCTACAGAACACTGTGAGCACTGTCAGTTTAATTATGGTCACCCGGTATATTCAAGAGAATAAATTTCGGAAGACAACTTCAGAAATAAAGCTCGAACATTTTGGAAAAAAAGTAGAGCAGAATTATAAAATTACGCTTTTAGTGTACAGTTAAAAGTAACAAATGATTATTAAATTTAGAAATAACAAAATGAATGAAACGTTGTGACCTTTGCAAGAACAGAACTGAATTTGCATATATTGAAAATTTTAATATACGCACATTTATTATAATATTTATATTATTTTTATTGTATATTGAATATTTTAAAGAAAGCTGTATAGCCCTTCTCCTCATATATAAAATATGTAATGATTATCAACTCTTATTAACTGATTTTTTGTAGACAGGTCGTTGTTCTTGCTTTGAGGAACCTCACTTGATAGAAATCAAAACGGCCCTCGAAATTCATCGTGGCAAGGAGTTAAGATTGCTCCTGTCGTTGGAAAGATGAGAATACGACTTTGCTCAGTTCATCCACCAATTTTGAAAGAAACCAACCCAAAAGGGGACGGGTCCTAGTGTCTCCTACCCCTCTTCCCTTTCCATCAGCCTCTCCAAAGTACTTTCGGCTCGCCGCTTATTGCCCCACGCAGCATTCTGAGTGCCCCACGCCGCATGGACATTATAAATTTACGAACATTCATGCCTTCTGCGGAAGCTCGGGCCTTTGGCACGATAGTGAGAGTCACTAACTACTGTTCCATTGGAGCGCCAGATACTTCGCTAATCCTGAAAAGATATAACTAATAACGATTTGAATCGGTGTGCGCATTAACATGAACTTGTTCTTTTAATGTTTTGCTAAGAATAAACATTTTAACCTCTTAACGGTTTGCAGAGTTTCTAATAAATGGCTTTAGAAGCACTCGACAGACTGGATTGTAAAACCAGTTCAAGGACAGGTTTCACTCTTTTTCGTTTAGGCTCTGTGTTGGAAAACGTGTCAGTAAAGGAATCAAATATTTTCGTGTGATATTGGACTCTGCTTATGTTTTAAAATATGTCATACCAAAGATGAGTTTTAAAAAGAAATAAAATGTAAGTATTTAAAAAGTACATGTTTCTTTCTAACATTTATCTTTGTAATGTGGTCTTTCCTGTTTTGCACCTTCGTCAGAAAAAGCCAACTTTAAGTAATCATTTCCGCCGTAATTAAAAGTGATTTTAAATTAATCAATGCAGTAACAGGTTGACTTTTAATTTGCATTCATGTAATCAACTTAAATACAAAATTGCTTTTTAAAATATGCTAATTTTTATCATAATATGGTAGAAAAATGAAACTGGTAAGTGGTTAACTAGTCAATTTATCTAAAAGAGAATAAAAATAAAATTGTTAACACTGCTATACACATTAAAAAAATGGAAAACACGGAAAAAAAATCAGAATGTAATTTTCTAAATAATCACTTTTGTATATCAGCATGAAATTAAAAAAAAGAAAAGGTGTAATACATTATTCTGGTTAATCATGAACGCATAAAAAATTAATATTGATGAAAAATTCCTAATTTATTTTTAAACTTGAAATTCTTGTAAAATTAACTTTATAGACTACTATTAATTTCGATAGATGAATTTCGAAAAGCATTTACCTTTAAGTAATAGTGTTATAAATTTTTTTCCGAATTAAAAAAAGTGTCCTCTTATTTGCTGAACAGGAGAAAATGATTATCTAAGGAAATTTATTTAATTATATTGATAAATCACAAGGAAATGTAATGCTAATTTTTTAGCTATTTTTGATTGAGTACAGTTTTAATAAGCATTTTTCTCCCTTGATATCCAAACTGTTAAAGCCTGAATGTATTTTATAAAATGCAAATGAATTTTCTTCTAGATTGCGGGCCTAATGCACTTTCAGTGTATAATTAGACAAGAATAAACAAAAATGTACCAGCATTCTAAAATTCGGAAAGCTCAGAAACTTTACCAGATGTCGAAGGCCATGTAACGTTCAATTAATTCTAAAATCTAGGAATAAATAGGAACAGAATAGAAGGTCAGCCAACCAAAACTTCCATATTTCAGCTTAAATTCTTGCTTTCAAAAAATTACATGTTCACGCATTTCCGTCAGTTTCAACTTAGGTGAGATGAATGGAGTCGTAAGTCGACGTCACCGTCTGTAGAATCCTTGTTGCTAGGCAACGGAACCGCAAAATAGCAGGTGGTGGTTTGCGGAGATCTTTTCTTTTCTTGGGCTCTAGAGACTTAGGTATACATAAAAACCTTCAAGGGCGGTATTTTAATGTTTTGTTTCTGGAGCTTTAACCGGAAAGCATTTGAAAATTTCGAAGATTGATTACTATCTACGAGGAGTACATAAAATAAAACTGGTTGTTGCAAACAACTAAACTACCTGATCATCAAAGAAGGGACGAAGAGGAACAGAACGCTATGTAATAAACACTTATAATGAAGTTGTAATTAAATGGCTAGAATAAGGCTTTATTTTCCTGTTTGATGTTAAAATATTATAAAATATTATACCCTTTCAATGAAATAATTCCATGGTTTATCTTAAAATTTTCATGGAGATTACAGAATTGCATCCTTTTATTATTAGAGCAGCAAAACATTTATCATTTAATCTTTTAATGAAAATATAAAGATAAAATAACAGTTTTGAGTGAAAAGCATTACGTTTATGCACATATGTAATGCAATTTGTAAAACATAAAGCACTGATTTGAATCTCGAACTATCTTTTCGCAGACCTGAGGTTAATTAATGTCCATGAGTTTGGATGAGTTGTGCAACAACTTCAATTTTCAACATTTTACTGAGAAAATTTTAATACGATTTTTGAACCTGAAAGATCATACTAAAATCCTGATAATTAAACTGATATCTCAGTTCCCATCATCCCAAGATATTACTTATCTCAGGCGATTCGGCAAGTGTATCATATCATTCCTTTTACCCACTGGTAGCTGAGCGCATTAAGACCGCTGAATACTGACATCTCGACCTGATTTCAAACCCGGAGACCATGCTGCCTGCATGGGAGTTTTCGCCCTTTCTAACATGTGTGCTACGAATACGAGTCAGTTTTCTTTAGAAAGTCCTCTACGAAGGTATCCATTACCTTAAACAGGTAGCAAAAATCAGCTTTGAAGTAATATAAACTAATAAATAAATAACATAAAAGTTTTTCCAGAATTAAACACAATAGTTCATGTAAATAAAATCATAATAGTTAAAATCTGTAAGGGAAAATAAAGGGTAAAACCTGCAAATCTGTACAGACATGTTTCTCTAAAAATAACAATGAAATACCTTCTAAGGAGTAGCGTATAATCCAGATATTCTCAAATTGTCAAAATTAGAGTAAAGAGCAAACAACTACATACAGGCGCGATACGTATATGGTTATTTACTTCTTACGTTTATTATTTATCTATTTTTATGCATTTTTTAGGATTTATTTGATTTATTTATTCCTTAAACTCTTACTACTATTATTATTATTATTTGGTAATTTTATACCTAAGAATTTTTTGTGAGCGAACATTTCTTCAAGTTCTAATCTTCCATTAAGTCGTACTCTAATTTTTGGAATTTATTACTCAGCAATTATATTATAATACATAACGATCTTTTTTAATTTTATTTTTAATTAAAGACTCTATGTCCTACAAGTTTAACCCTTTACTGGCAAATATCAGTAAGTTATTTATACAATTTTTACTTCCTTGTAAGAAGCATTTTAACCGTGAATATTTGAAGTACCATATTTCAATGGAAATATTCATTTTGACCGTTCCCGAATTCATTTGGAGGATTTTTTGCGTGGCGTGTGTCATGCGAAAAATCGTCGTTTTGGCGTGGATAATATAAAGAACTCTTTTTTTCTTATAAGGAATCTAAAATGGATTCAAAAGTGATTTTTTTTTCAAGACGTCTGTACTTACAGAGCGGGGAGGGGAAAAAAAAAGAAGAAGAAAGAAAAAAAAAGAAAAGAAAAATAACCGGTTTGGGGGAAGGGACAGTTCTATAACTCCCGTCCTACTGGGCCGATTCATAAAATTCAAATAGCGTTTTCCATGTCTCGAAAGCATGACTTGAGATACATATTAGATAAATCGAATCGAAATAGTAAAATTGAAAAAGGGAAAAAATCGGCATGACAGTTCAGAAAAAGTCCGAGTTTGTGTCAAATTTCCTATATTAGAAGAAAGCTATATATAAATCTAATACATATTCTAAGTCGCGCTGTCGAGCCATGAAAAACTCAAGTTGAATGCCGTCAATCGGCCCAGTAGAACGGGAGATATAGAACTGTCCCATTTTTTTCCACGTAGTGTACATACGTTTGTATGTATGTATCTCGCATAACTCAAAAACTATTAGCCGTAGAAGGTTGAAATTTTCTGTATGGGAATTGAATAATTGAATTGAAGTCTATCACTCTAAGCAGCAATTTTTAATGTGAACTTCAATTCCGTGCATCAATAATATTAATCTTCTTGTATTGTGCTGAAATCTAATGAGGATAATATTATAGCTCTAGAACTGTTCCTTAGAATAATGTGCTTAACTAATAATATTTCACTGAGGAATATTTCTTAAATCTCAGCGAATAGTGGTCCTGACTGCAGTCAAACTATACCTGCCCAGATTTAAAATTCAACAAGCTTTAAAAATTTAATGAACTAAAATATTTACAAGCTAAAAAGTGTATTACCTGTTGGTAGTAACTTTTAACACTTTAGGCAACCTGTGGTAAAAAGTAACAAATATTAAAATCAAATGCTCTTGTTATGTTTAAAAAAAAACAAATCCACGTTAAAAATATATAAAATTTTTATTGAAAAAATAATACTTTGAATGAAATGAGATGTATAAGAGTGATTCAAATTAAAACTTTACATATTCATCATGACGCAAACGAGGAAATACAGAAAATTATACGTACATAGGTTTTCGACGTATTTTTTATGACGTGCAACATAGGCACTTATTTAGCGCCTCGGAAATTTGCATGGGTACCTCGGTGTTTGATTTGTTTGAATATGTCAAAGCACTCGAGGGTTATCTGCCCAAGAGGAGGGATGCCTTTGTGTAGGACTTTATAAGGGAAACTAACTTCTATAGCCCTTGGACATGAGAAAAATCGCGAAACCGCCCATGCAGCCAGCTCGTTTGCATAGATTTTAATATTGAAAATGAAATTTCAATTCTCGTTTGCCGGGAGTCCGTTAACGAACTACCAGTTTTCAGCGAAAAATGTTTGATAAAAATGTAGAGGGGACCAAGATAAGCAGGTATTGTAATAGAACATATGTGCGAAAATGGCGCTTTGAGGTGATATAGAGCACTGTACAGAAAGCGTTTTGATAGCGTAAACCATCATTCTTTGAGCGTATTTCAAGCAGTATGCATCGGTACATGAGCGGGGAGCTCACCGATATGCATTTTATCTATGGAGCGGAGGGCTGAAGTGGAGCAGCTGTTCAAAAGAGGTACTCGAAAATTATTTTCTTTTTATTGTAGATTTCGAACTCAGTACAATCTAACCTGTAACAATCATTCTCACATAACAAAAACAGATATTTCAATATATTAATAAAATCAAAATTCATATGTATATATACTTACATAAAAATGTAACAATTTTAGTGCAGTGATCTTCAGAGTATTAGCTCTATTGTATAGGCGTAATCTAATATTGCAATAGGTATGCAATGAATATACTTACCAGTCTGTATTACGTAACTCTGCAAAAGTTTATGTTAATATCTCTCTATGTTTCGGAGAAAAAACTCCAATCTTTCTTAGGACAAAAACATATAGTCGATTCAAAATTTACCCCCATTGCCTTAGGCTTGCTTTCGCAGCTTAGACTCATCCAATAAACAACAACCGAATAGTACCCATCTCTATACACTTCTACGTATAACCTGTATCTACGTTGAGTAGTTTCACTCTTTATGCTTTAATTGCGTAACCTTTTTATCTGAGCGAATACATCTGATTTGAATCCAAGAAAAGCAGGATAGAGTTTAAATAAAGTTAACTGTCAATAAATTTAAAATAATTGTTACAACTTGTATCCGAAGACTCCTTTAATTTCTGTTTAAAATTTAAGTTCTGACATGAATAAAATAGGAATATTTTCGTCATCTAAAATAGTTATGTAATAGGAAGTACGAGCGACGACTGCAAAAATAAATTCCGGGTAAGGAGAGGCCTATATTTGTATATATACGCATGAAAATAATGAGAAATCCAACGTATCTGAAATAAGATCTTTTTCCCTATAATATAAGATATATAAATAAGAAACATGCATAGAATAATTATATTTTATATTAATTTATGACACCGAATTTAAACAGGGAGTTAAATACATTGATTATTTACTTTGTTATTCATCACATCCCCTTAAATTCTAATTAAGATAATGAGTTTCGCTTTCAAAGAAATGCGAGCATTTCTTTCATTGTTACCTTCTTAAAATCCTAAAAACATAAAGCCGTTTAATGTTTTTGTTTACAGTTGCCTTACTTATAAACAATTCTTCAATAATTTATTCCGTAGGTTATATCCTTTAATGCGAGTTTAATACTTAATCTTTTTAATTAATATGTTTTTCATTTTTTTTTCATGACGACAAGGCAGGGTACTCAAAAATTGAAAAACCGATTGTTTGCTAATCATTTAATTTTCTGCTATGCAATGGATTAGGGGATGAAGAATACCCATTTCTTTAAAATATAATTTTACTAGGCGGGTAATTCTGAATGCGGACATTTTTGAAAGTTATAGGTGAATAATATATGAGAGTAATTTAGGGTTCAGCTTACTGAAATTTCCTTTGGGAATCATGTCAACGAAATGCATATTTATTATAAGGAACACATTCACTGTACTAGCAATAAAAATAAAATACTACTTTAAACTATTATTTATACATGACTAAATTAATTATCAGATCACATTCTAAAAATATAAGAATTTGAAAAAGCAAGTATATTGTAAGAAAAGCAATTATAAAAAATTTAAGAAAAATTTATAACTGAGTACTGTTTTATGAAAATAAATCTCGAGTACAGGAATGGCAAAGATTTAGTTCAGATTTTTATCGACAGAATTTCATAATAGCATTCAAGCTATCATAAATAGAATACCGTTGAAAAGGATACTGAAATGATTTTATGTTTTTCGATTCATTGAAGAATTATATTATGCATTGTAATGAGTTTATCAACATGAATTAATTGTTCTCAATATTACACTGGCCTTACACAGAGTGTCAGCAATCAATTGGAAGATGAACCAGTATTTCTCTATAGCACTAGTTTCGATATATTTTCACACAAGCCCCTTGGGTTTTATTGTTTGTTTAATTTTCATAAATTTGTGAAATCGTTACGTACTTATGTAGTATACTGCTAATTTTTGCACAGTATGTTGTCATTAATTTCAGCAGTTAAAACTAGATTTCTTTTAAATGCATCGATTTGCAAAATCTCGCTTTTTTATGATCCACACTTGCACTCCTTTTCATTTATGTATACTTGACTCAAATATTCAATGCTAATCCGTGCTTTTTCATTCACGTATTAAAGTGCTAAAGCTTTTTTTTTTTTCATTTTAGTGTAATTTTATGTATAGAAAATATGTTATTTATATATTTCAACTCTTCTGTAAAGGATATATAAAAAAATAAGCATTAGCTATGTATTAGCGGGCTGCGGCTACAGCAAAATTTATAAGTTCTATTCCTTAAAAAAGTTTATTGTACCTCTGTTTAGAAAAAAACGAATGGCAATCTTAAAAGTCCATCTCGTGCGCGCTTCGACGCAGGGCGCAGAACAGCAATGAAGTTCAGCGAAAAAATCAACTTGCAGGGTGAGAAAATGAGCATTTTCTGAATTTTTAATTAACATTTCGGCTGATTAAAATCGTACGAAGATGACAATGGTCGAAGTGGCTTCCGAAGAATTTTTGAAATCCTGTAGTAGCTATCTCAAAACGTAACTCCTCGACGTTCCGGTGGAGATAATGTTACACACAAGGGAACAGACAGACGCACACTGATTTTAATAGTATTGATATTATTTTTCTATTTGTATGTTTTAATAATTGTATCACTATTTATATTTTTTTTATTGCAAAACTGGAGATGTTGCCAAAGAGTAATCCCGTCATGAAACTGAAGCACTTTTAAGGTAGAATAAGCAACCGCGCAATTTAAATTGTAATTTACTCTCTCCTTCTAGTATGCTTTCGTAGTGCAATGGTAGCACAATCGGAGCGTTTTCGAGAGGTCCAGGTACGAGTCCTGGCGAGGGCATTTCACATTTTTCACGTCTCCTGCTTGAAAAAAAAAATAACCTAATCATACTACAGTGGCCTGTATTTAGATTTAAGACTTAAATGTAATTAATTATATTTTAATATGCAAATCATGTAAATTTTCTGTGAAATTATTAACATGCCTTAAATCTGAATCCAAACAAATTCAAGTTTTAAAATAGAAAAAAATAAATTTATGACATTTTAAGTGTATTTAAGAGTACAAAATTTACGTTAAATAGATTACTTTAGCCGCAATGCTATCTAATAAGGTTAATATGCATATGTGTGAAAATCTTTATCGTTTTCCATATTTCGTTAAAGGTACCATTTGCACTTTCGGAAACACATGAATTATGTATCTTCGTATAAATGTGTTAATTCTAACCTAAATGAGGTCACTGAAAGAACCTAGTTTTTTGCAATTTAAGCTGCAACTTTCTAAAATTATCATCTGTTGCTTTAAAATAGGAGCTTCAAGGCCATCGCCAACCCCTCCTTCTTTCCATTTGGGATCATAACTCGTGTATACTCATCAATGCACAATATTATTTTTTCCACGTTCATTTCAGACTGCACTTAAAATCAGCCTTAATTGCGTGATTTTCTTAAAGAGAAACATGCAAAACGGAAACGAAAAGGGGGAAAGAAACTGAACTGACATTTGTTCCGCAGCTGTTGTTTCCATGGTTACGACAGAAATCGGGTGGCGCAAAAATAACTTTTATGTTCCTATTTTAAAGTAATATATTTATAGCATGGGTGTTTTGTTATGATATATTGAATACGTATAGCTAATGAGAAATGTAAATAAATGGACATGATAGCATATACATGTTCACAACGGAACCAATGTTCTTGTAATACCTTGCAAGAAATCAGAATGTATTGCAACTGTATGCTATTTTATCTATCACTAAAATTATATTAAGTTCAGAAAAACAAACCAAAACAAGAAAGGAGATAATTGTGCAGTTAGCTATCATTTGAATGTCATAATGGAAATATATTTTATAAGCACAGATTATTATTACTTACTATTTGAAAAAATATATTAGCAATACTCATACTTCGATTCACTCTTTTAATAACCAAAGATCGCCTGTCTTTTATATATTTATAAAGAAACCTTTTAGGTTCTTTAAATATGCGATACCTGAATTTTTTATGCATACATGAAAGCATTCAATTTGACTTTATTTTGATTATCATGAGTGTCAGGAAATAATCCATATTCATAAAAATTTAAGACTCTTTCAAAAATGATTTTCGGAAGATTTCTTCCAAACGCAGATAATCCTCAAATAATTACTCCTTTTTTGCATGTAATCGTAGTTTAGCTAGTGCAAAAGTATTAAAAAGAAAAGAACATCAGTTTAGTACGCTGTTAAAACAGAAAATTGTGCACTTGGTAGAAAAGAGTTTCTCTTGAAAACTTTATTCCATTTATATGGAATTATTTTTAAAAGTTTTGTTTTAACAAATTCTTGTTTTTCATGACAGACATAAGAAGTGTGATGGCTAAGATACGAGGATGAATCAATATAAACGAGCCTTTTGTTTAAACAAAAATTATTTTATTGGAAACATGTAGATTTCTAAAATTATTTTTTTTAAATAATCTCCTCCTTTTATGCTACATTTTCCCCGATGTTTTGGTAATTTTTTCATTCCCTTCTCGTATGATAAAATTGGACGGGTTGTTAGGTTTTAGTTAAACTAACAAAGTTTTATTTTAATTTAAATCTTTCTATCCCTTCTCATTTTCAACTTCCCGTTAGAAGAAGCGCGCGTTGTAGCTTTATGCTAATTTGAAGTGGAGCCAAGTTATATTTAAGCAAGAGGTAGAAACCTCTCATGCTAAACGCTTAACTGACAGTTTGTCACAGCACTCTTCGAAACTATCCATTTATATGTTACTGTAACTGATCAGACGCTCGGTGTTTAAACTTAACTTGTCATTGGTGGCGACTGATGGAAGGAATAGGAGTTACAGAAAATATTTAACATAAATGTAAGACATAAAACTTAGCGGAAATAAACATTACAGGCCTATATTAATTTTTTGTAAGATCTAATTATTTTCATTTTATTTCAGTCTTCTAATTATATTATGTTTCAGTACATGATTTTAGTTTCAATTATTGTAATATTTTTAAATAAAATATTACATTATTTAGAGCACACAAAATTACAATAATCACAACATTCAAACTGCTTCGAAATCAAGCACTCAAATTAGCACCAGCTCACGATCTAAACTTCATACAAGAAGTAAGCACTTATATGTAAATTAATCAATCACAATTAATTCCGCAAAAATAAACCATAACATTATTACATAAATGCAAAAATTAAACAAATTAAATTAACACACGCTATCACAAAAATGCTCAAACGTTAAATAGTGGCTTTAACTATTTCTAACAATAAGTTTCGTTATTACAGTGTTTAAATTGTTAACTTAAAACAAATTGAGTTAAAATTACACGTAAATAAAGTAAAATATATGAGTAAATGAAATTTGAACAAGCTTGTAATGTTGTTGAAGAATTATAACACCAGTGATATTAATGCAAATATATTTTAAACATAAGGACACTTTTATCAGTAGTAAAGTGGTTAAGACCACTGAAAACTGGGAGTTCGACTCGAGTTCGATCCCAGGCGAACGGGTTGGTTGCATGGTTGGCTTTTTGGTTCTCCATGTGCAATGTGAATACGAGCTAGCATCCTTCAGATAACCCTCAATTCCTCCAGTAGCCAGATAGCTTTCGTGTGTTTTAACACATTCAGTTAACCTTAGCTTATTTAAACTCAAACTACATAAGATTCGTTGAAACAGATGTTTTTGACATTCCTGTATTGAAAAATTCCCGGTACAGTCCGACCTGCAAGCTATGTGCAACAATTGAATTCAGCCATTAGATGGTGTCAACTTACTCTCCGTAGGAGAAATGTAATCTTGTGAGACAATGTAATTCGTGTTATAGTGTAACCGGAATTCAAGTCTATGGGCAAAAAACAGGTTATTCGGTTTGGGAAAGGGCGTTTGAAAAAAGGAATGATGCTTTTCTGGGATTAAATACAAATCTATGTTAAGCTACAATCACTTTATTTGTCAGATTCTTTTCTCATACCTGGATTTGTTCCCTTATTTTAGTAATAATAGTTTCAGACAATTCAAGATATCTCAAACGAAGCGATGATTAGTCTAGAAGGTATTTCCTCGCCTTTTTAGCATGCCTTCGTGATGTAATGGACAAGCCCACTCGGCGCCTATTCGAGAAGTCCATGGTTCGAGTCTCGGGAGGGCATTGTTCATTTTTCATCTCGTCTACTCCGAAGTAACCTAATGTCTCTACAGTGGCGCCCGAACTAAAAAACGTGGTGGATGATGATTCTCCACCATTAGGATTTGGCAATTTGTTCCCCTAATCCTCAGTCGCCCTTTAAAAGGGGAGTATATAAGGTATTTCCCCCGCCTTCTTAGCATGTCTTCGTGGTGTAATGGCCAGCACACTCGGCGCGTACTCGAGAGGCCCGTGGTTCGAGTCCCGGTGAGTGCATTCCTCATTTTGCCTCTCTCCTGCTTTCAAAAAATACCTAATGTCTCTACAAGTTTATAACGAATGATAAAAGAGGCATAACAATGTTTCCAGGATTATCCAGAATCGCTTGAAGCAAGTGTGATGTAATTTCCTATGGATATTACTTCGAAGATGCTTATTAATAATTTTTTAATTTTCAAAATAGAAGTGGGATTTAAACACTTTTTGTGTAACTTAATGAGCATCAGTAATATTATGCTTAATAGTGTGATTTAGAACATCGTGAAAAAAACAGTGTTAAGAAATGCTGCAGACAGAAAACTTATAGTTACATCCGTTTAGCAAATAAAATGAAAAAAACACCAAGTTTACGACGAGAAATACACTTAAAGTAGTTTCTAGGTTTCAATAAATAACACATCCCCCCCAAAAAAATGAAAAGCAATCACGTGATTTTGTAGCATTTGTTTCACGCAGATTTAAGACAAAAGATTATTTCATTAAAATAATTAATTTTACGAAATAATTTTTACGAAGTTGTATTTTATATCAAACAAGAAGTGCACTGAACATTTTCCAATTGCATTGAATATTCTTGGTATTTTTTTTTTTTTTGCATTCACCGTGAATATAGCTATAGCGGAAAGTTATTTTGTTAATTTAGAACTTTCTAAGTTTACTTTCGTTTTGTAATGAATACGGAACGAATTCACGAATTTACTACAAAAAGCACATAGAAAGACATTGTTAAATTATGTTAATGATTGTTTTTTCAGTTAATTTACGTCGCTGCGTTTGTTGTTATTATCATAAGTCTATTTGTTCATGATATATATTACTCTTGTTTTACCGCTAAGATCATGTTTGGGGTTGAAAATATTTCTTTTACTCAGGGCCATTTTAAGGACAGCTGGTCGAATCTACACTCTGCGCAGTAGTGTTCTTCACGAATATCTACATTTCGATAATTACTACTCTATCAAGTGTCTCAAAAGACTGATTTATGTAACGAAAATCAGTACTCAGGTAAATAACAAATTAAAAATACAGTCTAAAAGCAATTCTCTTAATGACATAAATAATGATTTCAATTCAGAAATCAACTTAAAAATCAGTGTAAATAAAACTTCAGTTTCCTTTAGCGAAATATTGCTATTTCTTACCCAAATAAAGATTAATAAACACTGGCAATACGCCATGTGACGAGAACGTTCATAAAAGCTTTTTAAAATTAATTCATTAATGTCTTTTCCCGCTTTGTTAAAATGAGGCGAAAACATTAAATCCGCTCTTTTATGACACACCTAGAAACTGCTTAAGATAATTAAGGAAATTGCGATACATCGTACATTTTGAAACTTCGCCAAAAAAAAAAAAAAAAGAAAATGACTAAGACGATGTGAAAATGACGAAGAGAAATCAGGAAAACCGAAATTAAAAGTAAATTTCATTTATTATATTATTATTCTCTGAGCGAGGAGGAAAAAACCCCAAAAATAAAAAAAAATAAAAATGGGAAAAGTGGGAAAGAGCATTTAAATGAAAAGAAAACTGATGCCTTTTGTGTTGAAAGCCAGTTAAAGAATAAAGACTTTTGTTATTTTCTTTTTCTTTTGTGTGATAATCTGTTTTCCATGGAAAAATGCGAGTTTTTAATGTAAAGATAAAACAGTAAATAGTCTTTATTTTACTCTAAACTAAAGGTGAAATATTTTAAAAAACTTTTCTGATTCTTTAAAAGGTAACTACTCACTTTAGGATAGCATATTTTGCTATAAGAAAAATAATGAGTAATTAAAGTGAGCAGTGAAGGAGAAAATGCTACATTTTTAACATGCGATTATTTTCTTTTCACTCTGTGTTTTGTTAATTTTATGGTACAAAATATCGCGACTGAAATTCTAAAAGTAGAAACTCAAAACTTAAGAGACCTCGATATATGCCATTCGATCACAAAGTCAAAGAATTTTTAGATAAAACCTAAACAGGGTCTTTTGTTTGTTTTCCAAACGGCATGAAGGTTATCCGACGCAGCCTTTCAATTTGATGAATCTAGACCAGCATTTCGTGTACTGCCAGATTCCGGCGTTGGTATGAGCTACAGGAATATGCCTGATAGCCTTTACCCACAAGATGGTGTAATACCGGTTTAAATTAGTTAGCGTATCTTGGTCAACGTACGCATCGCCAAAATGGTGAAACATCCGATGGGTATCCTTTAGATTGCCGCAAGTATTCATGGTGTGTTAGTTTCAAATGAAAAATCTTTAAATCTCAAGTGATAAATGATGGTTGCAAAGACGGGATAATTCCGTCCTGATGCATAGAAGTAATTTCATTTTTGAATTAAAACACAGTAATACTTGGATTATCATTGAGTCTGGGAAAATAGTTGTTATGGGTAACAGAAGAGAGGAAAAATAGAAATTCTTGCCGCTTCCACTACCACATGCAGCGAACTAGAAGGAAACCACAAGGATAAAATTTTAAATGAGGAGAGGGAAAGAATCAGAAAGTTGTAGACTTTGTATCCAGTTCTATCGATTAGGAGAACGGTCAGACATACGTCCTCCTTATTTAAAAACCAAAAATTTTACATAAAAGCAAACTTTGACTAAAATTTAATTTCTTATGCAGTTTTATTCGAACATAGATTACATTTCAAAAGGCTATTTAACGATTTAAGAAAGTATATTTTATTATGCAACAAAGTCTTTGCTTGATTTATTCATTGGTGGACTTGATGGCTGCAGATCATCCGACTCGAACAGCCCCACCAGTACTGGTATGCTTCAGTATAATTTAAATTTTAAAATATTTCTTAGTTTGCTGCAGGTGATTTACAGGTTAACTGCCAGCAGTTATTGTCAAACAGTTGATCACTAGTGACCAGTTTCTTGAGAGGCATCAATGGCTTACGAATTAATCAAAATATATGCTAGAATTTGTTATATTGAACTCATATTAGTGTTGACTAGTTGACCTTAAGCATTATTGTTATTGCTACGCATTTATATTAAGCCAGAAGTATTGGCTTCTTGTAAACCCAAGTTGGGTCATTTGTTAATTTTATGACTGAATAAAGGGTCTTTTAAACCCTTCTTCTGATCTCTGTTTATTTTCCCAAGGTTTAGAAGATAATTATTCAAACAACCTTTTTAAAAGTTTATGTTTCCTAAGCGTCATATACTTTCCAAATTTTTCATTTAATAATTTTTTTGTTCCCAGTAATGAAATATAAGCTCCGTAGTTCAATAATTGAACAGGCTAGAAGAAGCAGATATAGCCTATAAAACACATCTTTCTACCATAAAATGTTTAAAATGGAATAACCGTTTACTCTTCTTCATCTCTCTCGAGTTCTTTTCTTTTGGCGGACCGAAGATGCAGGATCTCTGATTAGCAACAGTGTTTTCTTTTATTCCTTACTTCAAATAAATGCCGAAATCTCGAAATAAATGGGCATTTTTTCTAGACATATAGATGGCTTCCTAGTTATGTTATGATGCAGGTATAACTATAAAAAAGCAAAATTTCGTCCATTTCTTTGAAATAATGTCCGTTTAACCAAATAAAATTTAACGCTTATGAGTTTGCCTATCTTAAAACTTTAAATTAAATTAATTTGAAACTTATGTTTCATATCTTGATTCTTTGTAGGACGAACAGAAAATCTTTATCTCTATTTGCATTTGCAAATAAATATATTTCTTGCCATGGTACTGTCCGTCTGTTCCTAGAAGTAAAACTATACAAAAATATGAAGTTCAGTTCTCTTTATTCTCTTTCCTATAGACTGCAAAAATGTCTAAGCGTCATTTAAAATTCGAAGAAAAAAAATTGTTTTGCCTAAATTTTTAATAAAGTTCTATTGATTCTGACGCAGATCAAGCACAGGTTTCTCTTCTGTCTTCCTTATGAGCGCACACGCACATATGAGCAGAATAAAAAGTGCAACGACTGTTTTTATACCAGAAAGACTGAGTAAAACGAACACGAACGTTGCGGCGTCTGTAGAGGAAAATAATAAGCAAACGTGAAAAGTTTAAATATTATAATTCTGAGTGCATCAGAAAAGACTAGATTAAGGTTAATGCCATGAGCTAAAGGAGATAAAATTTTTGTAAATACGGAAACCTTCGAGGAAATCTAGTTCATTAACACAAGCGTTCATGATGATTCTTAGAAATAAAGCAAATTGTGATCTAGTGATCAACTACGATTAGCATCAATGATTGCTTTCTTTGTCTTTTTCAAACATAAAATTCATGTTCCTTTACGCGAAATTTTAACACTCTCTTGGTTTTGCAGATATATGAAACCAAATTGATAATATATGTCACAAATTCCCAAGAAATAAAATCAGAGATCTTTAATAATAGAAGAAATAATTTTACTGATAGGTGTGAAACGGATATGAAAGTTCAACCTCTGGAGAATCCGAGAGATTTTATAACTAGGAGGATGCAACAGAATAACGGTACGCTTATTATACGTATGTCTAAAATTGGAATGTTCATTGATGGCAAAACAAATAAGTTTTAAGAGGATTTATCCATGACTGCAGGAGAAATTTTTGTGAGTAATAACCGATTTCAAATAATTAAATTATAAACAAGCTATTTAACATAACATTAAGCACGCCATTTCACATTAGCGTGTTGGTCATTATATTTACATATCTACGATTATAATTTTCTTTTTCCCGTAAAACGGATGGGACTGTAGTTCTGAATTAACGATTTTCTTACTGTGGTATCATTTTCTTTAACACACGCACACATAAGTCGCATACACATACGCAAATAATCCTAGAGTTATTATATGTTACAACTGCTAATTAATTAAAAATGAGTAATAAATTACGTTAATTGAAAACTAAGCAATATACAAAGCAATGATAGAAGATTAAAGTAATAAATAAATAGATATCAACTAAAATGTGATATCGAAACTAATGATGACAAAATGTTGATTGAAATAGTAAATATATGTTATTCTTTTACTATGCAGGCAGTAAGATTTCGCCAAGCTAAAAACATTATCGGAAATAATTGGTAATGTAATAAGTACCTTGTAAATTAGTTTTATCGTTATGTAAAACTAGAAAATTATTAAAACATGCAGTTGAAATTATTAAACATACAATTTCAATTTAAATGCCGGTACAGAATTTTATTATTATTACTCGTGTTTTATTTTTTTATGTAGATGAAGGGAAAAAATTCTATAGCTAAGGTACACAATATCTTGTGTTAGAAAAATCCCTCCATCATAATTAACTGCAAAATATTCCCCTCTCCCCCACCACAATAGTCCAAAGCATTCTTCAGAGCGTTCTTCTTGTATGTTTTACATTTGATTTCTAATTTTGAATGTTGATGAGTTTTGGGGGATTTATGTAGTTTTACTAACGTTAATCTTTAATTAAAGCAACTTTCCTTTCAGTCTCGTTTTCACGCACGCTTTCCTGCGAGAATGCTAATAAGCTAGCGTGCGGTTATTCAGATTTAGGTAGAAAGAAGTGCTATTCAAGTGAGAGTCTTGGAAGGTGATTTTACAGTACGTTATGTCCTCTTGAAGACCACGTTGCCATTTTGAATTATTAGCCATTAGTCTTGTTTATGGCAACTTCTACGAATCAGAGCCTTCCTACGCATTTAAATTATCCCGTGAATCATTAGGCTAAATTTAACACATTTTATTTTAAGTTCGTCGTTACTGTTACGTACGTTCAAGTGGGGACATCTTGTGCGCTACATTGATTGAATAGAGGATTCTTTACACCCTTCTTTTGGATTTTTTCTTGTACTAAAGACATGGAGATAATTTTTCATGCAGTAGTTTAGAGCTTGTTATTTTATGCTACCAGAAAGAGCGAGACTTTGTAAGTTTAAAATACGTTCAACGTTTTCTAACAGTTCCAACTTAAATTATTTAAGCAGCCTGCTTCCTGTTGGCTTATAGTTAAAAATTTACTGTTTTTTAATGTTTATATTTGCCCACATGTGACTATTAAATTTTGTTATATTGATGCATTAAAATGTCTTTCATCGGTTATAATATTTAGTTTGATGAAATGAAGAAATAACGACGGCACTAAAGGTGTCTCCAATAGGATATGGAACAAACATCATTTTTCAAAGGTAACTTTCATTTCTCATATAGCGAGAAAAGACCATGCGCTGTGCAAACTCTGGTTCAATATTCCGATGAAGGAACTGTGATTCTCGATTCGATGAAGATCTAGTCTATCTGAACAATGAATGTACTGCCTGAAAATGGAATTTCAGCTAAAAATTCAACCTACGATGCAATCAACGCGCTTTCCACTTGGTTCATGAGACCATATGCAATGATTACATCTCACTAGTCGTATCTTATATTAGCCCAAGAAGTTTTTACAAACTGATGAAGGAATTGTGAGTTCTATTTATGGACAGGTTTTCATGAAATGTAAACATTCAACATAAGACAAATATCCGCCTAAAATGTTAAGTTCATTCTATGTTGAAAAGCCATTTTCAAGCAGCGCAATCGTCATATTTGTCATCCAATTGGAAGCCAACCAATGTTATACAATGCATACTGCTCAAGGTGTCTCTGCTCTTTGTGCCACTTTGTGTTACTCTCAAGCAATATCCGGTAAGGTCAAAGCTGCATTTGAAAATGATTGACTATTCCATATCCTGATAGATGATACTTTTAGCATCCTTTCATTTATCCAAACTAGTGTAAATGTTACTAAAAGTGTAAATGTTACATTGCTTCAGAATTATCACAAAATTATTATACTCTGTTCACAGAATATTTAGATGATTTCCATTGCATTTGCATAAACATTTTACCTAAACTTTTTGTGTTTTAAATATTCAGTTTGATAACCTTCATGCTTCATTACCCTTCTACACCGAAATTTCCAAGACAATAAAGCCTTTTTTAGTAGCAGAAGAGGTATTTTACTCCATTCCTCTTGAACAGCTTTCGAAAGTTCAAGGAGGGTTGTTAGTCGACGTTTGGACAATCCGCTTTTAAAAGTCCAGAAGAGCAAAAATCCATGGATGATATGTCAGGAAATTTAGCAGGCACATGAATGAAGGGTATGGCCTTGATATTCGTTTCTTGTTCCATTTTGTCCAGGAAATTAACCGTAGATTTTGCCATCTCGCTGCTTGCTTTGTCTTGATGCAGTTATACTGATTGTTCACACTGTGTGTAAAGAAAAGGTATTTCATATTTAAAAATTGGATATAAAATAGGTTTTCGATAATATGTGGAGTTGGTCTTGACATTTTTCTCTACTCAATTTATTTTTAATTACCGTTAAATGGAAAGCCAGCAACGATCATAAATCCATTAGAAAAACTTTCTTTAGTTTCCTTGAACCATGTTTTAAGATTTTTTCTTCTCTTTGATGATAGAAATGGATTTCTTTTTATTGTAGTCATTTAAGGATATCCAAGTTTCATCTATTGTGACAACATTTCTTCATTTTTATCCGGATAAATGTTTCTCATAAAGAATTCTGCAGCGCATTTTGCTTTTGCCAATATGCCATGGAGAAAGACGTGCAGATTACGTTTCTTCGCCTTTTTAAGTTTCAAATTAGCATTAATCACTTTGTTTACAGGCGACACAGAGCATTTTAATGATAACGTAATTGACCTTCAAAAATTTTCTTATCACATTAAAGTTTTTACCTTTGAAACATTTGAAATATTCCGTTTTTCCTTTGAAATGTATTTTGAACAATTTTTCTCCCTGAAGCCAAACTTTGACTTTTTCCCCTTTCTTACTGACATTATAATATATCTTTACTTTAGATACCAAAACAATCATGGTTCTCATATTTTTTAATAACTAAATACGAATAATTTTCTTTGGAAAGAGCGCAAACATAGCCTGCAGAGACATTAGGTTTTTTGAAGAAACAGAGATAAAAAATGAACATAGCCCTCGCCGGGAAGGGAGAAATACTTTATATACTCCCCCCTTTAAAAGGGCGACTGGGGATCAGGGAACCCAATCGCCAAATTCCGGTGGTGGAGAATCATCAGTTACCACCTTTTTAGTTCGGGCTCCACTGTAGAGTCATTAGGATTTTTTTTATGGCAGGAAACGTGAAAAATGAGCAGTGAACTTGAAACACGGACCTCTCGAATACGCGTCGAATGTGCTGCCCACTACACCACGAAGGCATGCGAAAAAGGTCGGAGAAATGCCTTATAAGCTTTCCCTCCATTGTTTCTTTAAAAGCGCCATTTTACACAACAAAAATGTCAAATGGCAGACGATAATTCACACTTTCAAAAATATAGTTGCAGTTAGAAAAAAAATTCCAAGCAGGTGATTTTTATATAGCAAAGCAAAGTCGTCTGCAAAATGTGCGAACAGCCTCTGTATATTGTTTTTAAATGGCTTACTTTACGACAGTGATAAGCAAAACACTGTTAAAAATGGGAGATAAATGAAAGATTTTATGACGCGTGTAAGTATAACGGTTGCGTAGAGTGGGATATTTTGTGCAAAAAAGAAAAACAGACGCTTGCTCCAACGTTAATAAAAACACATTTTTATTTTTAAGAAATGCTTCTACTTCTTAAAATGCTCTCAGCATCAAACAACTGAAACTGTTTTAAATTAATTATTCTTTATATAGTCATTAATCAACATATTTTTTAATATATAGTTCTTTAATACTGCGCAAATAGCATCAAAGTTGAAATTAAATTAATGGTATTGAGCCTATAAGCATAATCCAACCTGGAAGCAAAGCAATTAATATGCTAATTGGCAAACACACAAACCGCAGGATGCGCTTTTATCTCTTTGTGTATGTATATATGTATATTTATTCTTCTTTTGCACCAAGAAAAGCAGTTAAGCCTTGGAATCTATATTCCGCTTTACGGTATCTGTTACATAATCACGCAAGGTTAGGTTGAAATAAAAACATTGCTTCATGTTTACATTTCATTAAAAGAAGGAAGCATTCGGAACACGAAATTTGCATTCGGGAAAGCAGAAAACGAAAAGTGAAAAACGTTTGAAAATTTCCATAATAAATAAAAGAATTTACGAAAGAAATTCTATGCAGTTTAAGCCTGCGAATCAGCAAGCATATATCCCAGTTGTAAAGGGCTAAAATTTTAATGCGTTTTCAAGTGTGATGTATGACGAGAGATTATTGCTACTCCGTTGTATCTTTCCGGTTCTTTTGTTCCAACAGTTCTCTCAGGAGACGCTGCTGCATGACAGATTGCTTAAGCAAATGGAAATGAATTATCTCTTCTACTCTTTTTTTCGCCATATTGGTTATTCCGCTACTTTTTGGAGGCAAACAAAAGGAAAGTGGTTTCTTTATGCCTTCAGAATCACAAAGCAATCTTACGTTAAGAAAATGCAGCTGATTTTGACAGATAGCGTACAAAACAAACTGCTTAAAATCACAAAAGTTTTGCAATATTGATGATGATGATTGCCATACATATTCAATGTTTTCGTAAACTTTTATTTTTTTGTTAATACTGATCATCGTAGAATATTCAACAATCAAACCGTTTTATTCTAAGCGGTTTCCTTGCTGTAAGAATTCAGTTTAATTTTAATCTCAAGGTAATACGTTTAATCATCCCTGAAAGCACAAATACATTTAATATGGCTTGTGTCATTTATAAATTTCTTGTTGTGAAAAATATGAGATCACGAAAGTCTGGCATTCATTTCAGTATTTAATTTATTCCGTTAACATAACTTGCAGAATGTATTGCACATTTTTAGGAGTAAGAAATAGGAAAAATAAGCGATGACGTTACCGGGATTCGGACCCCCGGATCTTCCGTTTACTAATCGGACGTGCTACCAATTACACACGAAGGAACGTTTTGAGGAAATAATATATTCCTTACATTCTCTCCCACGTAAAGGGCGACTGGAGAGGGGGGACCCAGTTGTTAAATGGAGGTAGAGACGAATTATCGTCCATCACATTTATTCGGCCGCCACCGTACAGAGGTTTTGGATCAAGAAATGTGAGAAAATCAGCTGCAAACTATATCGAAAATCAAAACTTGGATCGGGTTTGATCACGCAGATATATAGTGAGGAAAGAGAATATTCCTCGTATTCTTCTCAATTAAAGATAACCTTGAGAGGAAACAGACTCAGTCGCCAAGTACAGGTGGTAACCAATTATCATTCGTCATATTTTTAGTTCGGAGTTACTTGCAGAGTCTTTTGATAATTTTTTGGAAGCAGAAAATTAACTACATTCTAGCCCAGACTTTAACTCCGCACCTTCCGCTGAAAACAATTGCACCACGAAGGCATATCAGTAAGAAGGAGAAAAGTCTTTATACAGTAAGTCACTGAAATATTGTCATTGGCGATAAATTTGGCTTCATTCTTGTTTCTTTATGAGGAAATATCGCGGTCCCTCTTGCGTGTTATCATGATGTAATTGGTTAGCTCGTCTAGCTAGTATTTATAAAATCTTCAGTTCTATTCCGGTAAGGATAAAGTTATATATAATATGTCAAGTTTAATGATTTCTTAAAACATAATGTTCAGTTTTCAAAATGAAGAACAGGGCATTTAATTCTTTACTTAAAATACTATAAGGGCAAGCTACCTAGTGTGAATAGAAATTTGAAGAAGATAAAGATCTCTAAGCTTATTTAGATATTGTACGGTGTCCCCAAAATTCGAAATTTTACTTACGGAAAGACAGACAATAAAATACGAACAATCAACTTCTATCTTTACTACCATTAGTTTCCTGTTAGTTAACGTTTAGATTACGTTGTTTCTGCTTCCACTACCTTCAGAAACGTGAACTTACTTCTGAATAAAAGGAAACTAAATCTTTTTTGGCAATATGCACCTTTCTTCGAAGCAAATGTAGCCGAAGTATATAATGCAGTGGTATTTCTTCACAGTATATACCACCAAGATAAAATAGTATACACCACCACCAACAATCTGAAATACATAATGAATTTGTAATATTCCTATTCGCCGATTAGAGGCAGAACAAGAAAATTAACTTTTTGGTCGATATATTTGGTTATTATCTATAGTGCAATACAGTTTATTTTCTTTATTAGTTTTTGTTATTGTTATATTTGATTAAACCCAGAGTAAATGACTTCCAAAATAACAATATATTGAGGAAAAGCGAATAATACTTATATATACCCGAAAATATACATATATTTATAAAAATGTGTGCATATATTTTTGAAACCGTACAGCTCGGCAGTATCCGCAAAATTTATAGGTTGTTCCAACAACAGGCAGAAAGATTATAACTTCTTAAATTCGGCTGCAATTTACAACCATACATAAGAAATACTTTTTGTGTTTGTAATGCACAAAGGGTGAATCTAATGGGAATTTTAATTAATACCGGTATAACATAAATTTTCATCATATTAAGATACACAATGAAAGAAATCTTGACTTCCAAAAATATCCTTGTAGCATTCATTATTTTAATTAACCAAATTATTTTTAGTTTGAACTTTCCTATCGATATCTCAAAGTTTCAGGTGCTGCCCGAATTTAGCGCGAGCGAGATATTTATGCAAATCGCATATATCTGTTAGCAGTTTAAAAGGCAGGAGTTAACGAGGGGAAAAACAGAGCCTTGGGTTTATCGCCGTAAGGCTGTGCGCGCAAAGATTTCCTCTGTCTACTAAAAGTTCGCCTTCATAGGCATTTGCAATTACCAGTGTTTGCTAGTGAAATTCGCATTATTGCATTTCACTAAGAGTTAAGCTTCCCTCGCCGTCCTACTTAAGCTAAGTTAGGTATTTGAATTTGTTAACACACTTTATTTCATATTATTTTAGTTCAGCCCAAGTAGTGGCTTACTCTCAAATTGGAGAGTTGTAATTATCTGAATTAAAGGGTCACTTTAAACCCTCTTTTCTGACTTTGTAGTTCTTCAACACTAAAGGACATAGCCTAGGTTTGCTCACTGTCCTCCACATAGGGTTTCACAGCGTATGCTCACAAAGAAAGTCAAGAGATTGAAGGAGAAACCTTATATCCTGAGTCAGTGGATTCGCTTAAACACTACTTCTACATTCTAACGTTTTTATGCAAATATATTTACAACACGATATTAATATCGCACTAAGAAAAGAGGCATTTGCTTTGTTATAGTTTGAATTAAGAAAATTGTGTTTGAATTGCTAGCAATAATTTCTTATATTTTTAATTTATGAAATAAACAGGCTTGTTCAATAAAAATTTATGCTCAGGAAAATCAGCATTTATTGCTGAATTTATACAGTTTTGTAACATAGCCATGTGTCTGTTGAAGAATGTGCCTACTAGCTGAACTATGCCTACCTAAATGGGCGTACTACAGAATCTATGTTCCTAGTAGCTGAACGCAAGTATTTCGATTGGGATTCATATCTTTGAAAAAAGAGCTGGCTGCGTGATAGCTCCCGTGGCTCCCATCCCTTGTAGCATAAGACGAGATAGTTTCCCTTAGAAAGTTATCCATGAAGGCTTCCTTACGCTTATAAAAATAGCTCTGATTAGCTTTGCCATAATAAAAAATATAAATGTGTCACAATTACTTGCGTAATATAGTCATATAATTCATAGGAGAACAAAACGAACCTTAAGTATTTCTTCACAAAACGACATTAATTCGTAGGCATGTAAGAAATTACTGCATTCCCTCGCCGTATGTGTTATTGAGTTTTAAGTGCTTAGCACATCTAATTAGCCATCTGAAAAATTCATGTCTTAATTTACGACGAAGGCATAGTTGATTTTTCATCTTTCCAGTTTCAAAAAACAAACTGACTTTCCAGTGGCACCTCAAACAAACAAGTAATATAAAACATTTTTTTAAAGTCAATTCCTACTTATGTCAAGAAAGAATTTTTATTTTAGTTACTTTTTATTAACATTTTTTCGTTTCTAATTTATGAAGTTGATGGTGGTCTATAATTTCTCATTCTATCCATCTCTTGTAATGCTTCATTATTGCAAGGAATGTTTCCAGTGAGCTTCGAGTAGTTCAGTTCTTCAATTAATATTCCATCTAATGATTTCACACGATTCAAGGCGACATATGCTTGATCTACTGCGAAGAGTTATTGAAGAAATCTTTTCTCGGCGCTTATGTTTTTCTTTTTCTAACCCTCGCTTGCGTTGTGTTGTAGTTTCTTTTCGCTTTCTTTTCGCATTCTCCGTTTAAGCAGCAAGGAACATTTTGAAGTGTTATATTTTAAACATATATTATTACCACGTTAACATAGAAATACGGGGAGAATTTTCGCTACATAATGGGACATTACATCCTCTTCATTCAACTCTATAAAACTACAATTCTTTAATTCCGTACACTTTAAAAATCTTTAGAACTCTGTCTTACTGTTGCTACTTATTTTTGCTAAATATTACAATCCCATTTATCGCAGTCATGTACTATTACTTATAAGTTGTTATAAAATTAATTTTTAGAGCACTTGAGAATTCCTAATAAACGGTCATTATTTATAAGTCTTATAATACATTTTTTAAAAACAGCCTATCTTTAGTTTCGATAAATTGGATCAAGTAAGTAGGAATTGACTTTAATATGTGAAAAAAACGGTATTAACATTAAGTGTCATCCATTACAAGTTTAAAAAGATATATTTGATCTTCAATGGATGAATAAAAGGTATTTTATTAATGATTGAAAATTTGAACAAGATATAAGGAGAGTGTGAGCTAAAAGTAGAAATTTAAAAAAAAATTAACTAGATTTTTCTACGAAATATTCTGGTTTACAGATATATGAAAGATGTGAAATCTGTTTATATATTACCTACATATATACAGTTACAGCAGCTATTTTATTTCTGAAAACATTTAAAAGGAAAATGGAAATTTTATCCTATCATCTTCCACGTGCGTCTTATGGTAATAGGCTCAAATATGCGTTAGCATGGTCATGTGTTATTAGGTCGAAATAATACAATAAATTGAATAATAGTAAAGTACGTATCTACTTAAGTTTACATCATCACAAAGAAAAATCGTTTTAAAAAAGGGGGTTCGAAATCATTAATACATCTTGTGTGAAAGTACAATCGACAGAATTCTTTTAGTCTAAACTAATCATCTTAAAAGTGAGAACTCCATTATTCATCATGTATTCTGAAAGCCTATGGGGCTGTAAATCCGTTCGGTGGAAGGATGTTGCCAGATGGCTTAGCATTCTATAAATAATGCAACAACCAGACAAAGATCTACATCGTTTCGAATCATTTCGCCAGAATTTTGCCATTTAAAACAGCAGTTGCTTCAGGGAATACGTAAGACATGAATTTCGTGGTTTCATGCATTTCTGATTCCTTGATTATTAACTATGGACTATATATATGTCGCAATCTTTGAAGTTGGATCAATGCTGTAAGATTTATGACGACATGAATCCCTAAAAAGAACAGAAATGTCCGAAAGTTGCATAATCCTAATGTTTTTAAATGAGCACATTTTATAAATTATGAAATCGTATTCCAGAAGCGTTCGATAAACCTAATTGTAAAAAAAAATATTCTCTGAAAAGGCAGCTCAGTTCCCAAGCCATTTTTCCAAACTCGTTTAAATCTTTGAATTTTGTTATTAGGAATGAATGCTTTTTATTGCTTTGGTAATATATTACATACTAGTCGGAATGCTCTTCAGATCAATGAGTAACACATCGAAAATTGGAATAGTGCTCTACAGATATTTTTAACGAAAATACAGGAAAATGTTAGATATGAATGGAATATTTATTTATAAACAAAATAATGCTCTTTATTTTCCCACAGCACTAAATTATTTCTTTTTTGCAGGCATATTTTACTTTTCGATGGTCTGCTATTTTCGAGCCTATTTACATTCAGATACTGCATATAAGTATCTCTCGGTAATTCGAAGGTTGAGGTCAGGAGCAGTAACGGAGAAAGAAAAACACCGAAATACGAAACCCAGCTATTTTAAAATGTATGCCAACACGGATGCTAGATTTAAATTGCACTCCATTTTACTTTTTTTTGGGGGGGGGCCGATTCGGTGACATTGTTAAATTTTTCATTTACCAAATTTACATTTATGACGTACTGCGATCAGCTGTCATAGAATGCTGCATAATGAAACTAAACTTTATGTAAACGGATTACAAATGTGTTAAAAATTGAACGTAATCACTTTGTATAATTCGCAGTATCTGCAATTGAAAATTTCACCCAATCCGGCAATATTTTAAAGGCTGGTTAAGATTTCTGACATTGGTAGCTGTGCCACAGTCTCTGGAAAACAAACATTCAATTCTTCCCAGCAACATCCGTCATTTTTCGATCTTGTTTTATCTTTCTTATGATGCGGCCACGTGTAAAATCATCTAAGTAATGTCGAGAAGACATATCGAAACTTTCAAGATCGTGAATTAAAACTTTCACTTGTTATAACAACTTTCGCAAGTGCCAATTCCTTTTAATCTTGTAACAGCGCTATTACGTGATAAACAGGTGAGGAAATTAAAATTTGCTTACGCATATCTCTTCTTATTGTATCCTGAACTTATTGTAATTTTCCACTATTTGCTTCCTTTCGTTTTGTGATTGCTGAGGGTGTTAGTGTTGTCTGTTTTTAGCAATTGCCTAGCAGTGTATAAACTAATTACATCATTCTGTTTAAAGTTTAGGTTAATTTGATCCTTATGTTACTTTTTCCAATTAATATCTTTCAGCAGAATTCAAGATGTTCGCCTTGTCGGCTGTCGTAAATGCTGATTCAATTCAGCAAGTAGCATTTTACCCATCCGTATTGCGCACTGTTTATTTTTAATTCCTGCAACTGTTTGACAAATAGAAGTTTTCTTCCAGACTATTGAATCACACTTTATCCATTACTGTAAGTGAGCTAAATTGATTTCCTTGACAAATATTGTTTTTGTGACTTATATCACTTGTCTGATAATCAAATCAGAAAGAGTTCACGGATTTTATTATGGCTACCTGTCATTAGCTTTAGCGTTGACAGCCTTATAATTTACAAGACGGATTTGCCTTCAAAGAATAACCCCAAGGAACGAAACTGAGGGTTTCCCAATTCTTTTTCCTTGCCACCGCCTGTTTTAGCTCGGCAGTATTTTAAGTGCTCCCAGGTCACAAAAATATTGTACACCTACAAACATTTTTTCCAGCTTTGTGATTCAAGTATAGGCCTAACGTTTTAGCAGCAAACTCTCCTACCACCATGCAATCAGGAAGCAGAAAATCTAAGCATAATCTCTCCGCAATTGGCCAATCGACTGCCTCCTTAATACCAGCGAAAAGCCAGAAAAGAGGCAATTAGTCAGCTGAAGACTGAAGCTGTTAGCGAGAACTTCGGTAAGATGTTTGCACACGAGTTCGAATTGCATCAGCCACACCGAGTTTATGTAAGATGTTGAAAGCACCTTGAGTTAAAAACATTGAAACCAATGGTTGTTTCCTTAAACTACATTTTTAACTTATGGTAAATATTTCTGTATATAAAGTCTTGTTTATAGATAATAAAAAAAATTTTTAAATTAAATTTACGTGGAATATAATATCTGAGCCATCTTGGCAAGCACAACAATAGTTACGAAGACAATATTTAGTAATTACGTCAATAGTTAGAACAAATTTTAAGCAAATACAGTAGTAAAATACTTATGTATTAAAAATCAAAACACAGAAGAATATTCAGTAACAGTAAAAATGCTTTCTAGAAGGAAAGAAAAACTGGCTTGTATTTTTATTGAAAATATTGGCTTATATTTAAAATGGCAAAGTTATGAATTCATACACATAACATACCATTTTGCTTAACGTGAAAGTAAATGAAAACAAAGCTTTAGCACACCCAACCTGTATTGTAGATTAAGGCACAGACTAGCGCCTGCAGTTATCAAACTCTGTCCAAACTTTGAAATGAATCCCGGGGAACGATAACTTGTAAGATCTACTGTCAACCTTTTGTGTGAAATCTGGAGAGTAGTGACTGCACAGAAGAATTGTTAAAGCTACCCTTTATTACACTCTTTAATTATTTACAATGCATCGACTCGACGCTAACGCACTAAGCTTCTGCTTAGGAGGTAACTGAAAGAGTAAGAACTAAATTCAAAATTTGAAGATATTAACAACTAATAGAATTACGTTACAGGGCTCAGGCTATCCTAACAGAGCGTTGATAAATTTAGTGGCAGCAAAGTAACAGCTGCTACGCCACGTTTAACCAGCAATAACTGCTAAGCCGAAGCTCGCGCTATAACAAGCACAGAGTTCTCCTACACTCTCTAACTTTCCCTTCTAGAAACTTGATACTTAAACCTTTTCTCCTACTGGTAAAATTTCTACCAGTTGACCTATGGTACATCGCTGGTGCCCCCATACTTTTACCTTTACCTCACTGGTAAAATTTGCATTAATTCACGCGCGCTACCAAATTTAAATATTCTGGCATTGACAATTAGGGGAAAGAAGGCTTATAGGAAAGGAACTTAAAATTAAATTAAACTAGTTATTTAAAATAAATATAAATCCCTACAAACTGAATATTTCGTTCTTCTATTCTTTTCCCTCCAATCATGCAGAAGGTTTTAGGACCATCATATTTTACGTTTGCTAAAAGTTGGAAGGTATTAAATAGGTGATATAAAGAAGGCAAGCCAGATACAACTGTGAGATCGGACACTTGTTCAAAGGGTATGTTAGATCATTATCCGATATCTCAGCCGTAAGTTCAAAGAGAAATTTGGCAAAGTGATATGAAAAATAAAGATTGCAATTTATAAGTTTTTAAAGTCTTTCACAAATGCTACCTGCGATCAACCTTTTGGTAGCGTCAAGAGACTTATCGCGAAGTCCAAAGTAAGAACAGAAACTTGAGAAGGGTATAAAATACACTTTATGTTAACCTACATAAGATGAAAAGAAGGCAGTTCTGGTATTTACAATCCGCCAGCATTTATGGCGAGAACTCAAGGTAGAAATTCAAATGCAAAGCTAAATTTAAATAATTAATATTCAAAGCTATACAGAGTAACTTAACGCGAAGTTGGCTCGGACTTCAGCGGCGTGAATTTATCTACCGGCAAGTAATGCATGGCCGAAGACGAGATCTCTTATCTTAGAATAGCAACCTAGTAATATGAATCTCAAGAGGTAGAGCATACTCTATCTTAAGCAATCTCAAACCCTCACTTATATAAACGCGAACTCATACGCATTCTGGCTGGAAAACGGAAAGAGGAAAGAGAGTAAAGATTCAAAACATAAAATAAGTGGTTATTCAAATTAAAGAAACTTCACAAATTCTTCGCAAAATGTGCCTAACAAAGCAAACAATAGCACAGTTTCAAAATATTTTGCGATTGTTTATCATCGTGATGAACAGCTTGTGATTAAAGGCGTCTCATTAAACGATTCCTATTTCGTTATCTAAGCAGGAGGTTACATATATAAGTTTGTAAGATAATTAGTTGCCCTCACGTTATTGCTTTTACCCTGCCAGAATCGAAAAAGCAAATTGTCATCATTAGCAACTAAGAAAAACGGCATTTTCAAGGCGATTACTACATGCTTCAGGAGATAATGCATTATTACAAATGTTCATGAAGTAGGATGGGGTCACAGAAAGATAAATCACAAGCGCGTGCCTTCTAGTTGTCATATTGTACTGAAAACAAATGAATATATATAGATGTCGTTACGGCATTTGTCATCCGTCATTCTATCGCAGTTCTGCCTCGTATAATAAATTGTCGAAATGAATGGCCCTCATTCAGGCATAGCGTAAGTTGCGAAAAACTTTTGCCAAAATTTACTGGCATCCTATAGTTCATTTCATTATTCGTGGCGCAGTGTGATTAACAAAATAATACCTCATTATTTGTTTATGCTGTAATTTATATTTGTCGATGTATCATCTAAATCCACCTGAGATTTACCACTTTGAGGTATGCAATAACACCATGCCCAAATTTATAAAATTGTTTCTTCAAAGAGAATTATTTTTTATACACCCATATGCTTATTCATGTGGGCATGAACCGATTACCTCCAAGATCTTATCCTAATCAGTTTACATATTACATTAACTGATTACTCTAATCAGTTTTACGTAATACATTTTCGAACAAAAATTAATCATAAAAGTCAGAAACTGCGGAAAATTCATTGGAATTAGGCTATTGAATTAAAGCTGACCAAATTAAATCAAATTTATTGATTAAGTGGATAATACTTTACGGATTTTATATTTGTTTAGCTATTTTTAGTAGAATTGTAATTAAATTGTTTCATTCCCCCGTGCAATGCAGCGCGCGACTAGTTTTAAGAGAAAGCTAAACCGGAAAAGTAAAAATACAAGAGCACGCGCATTTAACATTTAAATAAATAGATATCTCGTAATTGCTTTTGTTTTCTGGAAAACTCGAGAAAATACCAGAATGTGCTCGTGCTTGATTAAAAAGCTTATAAAAGCCGGCTTAAAACATCTCAACTCAGTTACTGCTATTTTAAGCGAACTGTAGTTGTTTACTTAGTCCTGTTATTTATTGTAGCGAATTCATGGTGAGATCGGATTAGTTTTCTCTATTTTGAATTGATTTGTATTCAACATTTCAGTAGTTTTAAATATAACAACTGTGAGATATTGTGATATTGTATGAATATCTCTGAGGAAATCTCAGCATTTTGTTTTATTACTTGGGATAAGAATAAATTTTATTAAAGTTTTATCGACTTTTGCATTCAATCCATTACGAAACCGTACGGACATAACACTTCTTTGCACGCAACCCTGCCCGGCTAGCTCAGTCGGTAGAGCATGAGACTCTTAATCTCGGGGTCGTGGGTTCGAGCCCGACGTGGGACGTTGTTTTTTTGAGTGGTTGGTTAGGCACAATGTTGTGTTTTATTCTTTTTCCAAGTGTTTCGAGGGCGTATAGGAAAATTCTGGTATATGAGATTCGATTTTTCGGTTTTATATGAATTTTAACGTCTTAAATGAAAATTTAATAGCATCTTTTTGGTTTAGATTAACATATTAATCGATTTTTGTGAAGCTTTAATTCAATATTCCCCTTATGAGTTCTGAACTGGAGTTTCAGTAAAAGGAGATTAATTTTTACATTTTTATAAATTTGTATATTTTCCCTTTCGCATTTTCGTTTTTCGAGTTTGTTCTACTACGAAATTTTGTTTTAATTTTGATTTGCTTAGATATTATGTTAAATACACGGTTGCAATTATTAATACTGCAGAGGAATTGCCTTGCCTTGATTCCAATTTAATATTAATTTTAGGTGCTTTAAGTTTTATTTTACTCCAATCCTGCAGCAATAGCCTAGAACGGGTTTAAAGATTTCGTTTTTAATTTTTAGCTTAAGGTTTCTTTATATATATGTAATATGATTTGGCGAAACCTGCAACGAATTGGCGGTGGTTCTCTGCGTTCTTGGAGAGAGTTTACTGCGTAGTTAGAAAGATGATACTCGAAGGAGAGACTTGTAGACAGACGCGGCCGAATCGAGCATAACCTTTACTGCTGGACACGAACTAATTATCGAAATATAATCTTCATGACACATAATTATGGGCGCAATACGCAGCCCACAATTTTATGTAGAGTATCGCATTTTACATAACGGACTAGCTAGCAACGACAAAGCAATTGGAGCGCACTAGCATCTTGGGTGCAGGAGAGATAAAGCCAAATTCAGCAATTATCCAATTCACCATGAGAGGATTTTGGTTTACATTAGAAAGGTTTCACGTCTCAATTTTGACTTCAGGTTCCGTATTATCTATGTCATCAGCGTTACGCAAGCCATGCAAGATGGACTGATTTAGAAATGACTTAGTCCAGAAAAGTTATTATGCTTTTTCGATTTTTAGAATAGAGAGGGAGAGTTAAGGACTGTTACTGATTTAACTAATAATTTTTATTTACATAAATTTAATCTTACACACACACACACACACACACACATATATATATATATATATATAAAATTAGAATATTAGCAAAAATAGCTGCTTTCGTTAAAACTATCGACTACACTGTAGAAGAAAATGCCTTGATGATGGTGTGGCCGGCCACAAAGAAATCTTGACTGTAGCACTTTAGCTACATTTTCAGATCTCGAACAGAAATCATATTATTATCTGTTGTTCTTTTTGTTTTCCTACCATAATGCACTTTCCTGAATACGATATCGGAAAAGAAAAAGATTTCTCATTCCCATTCTTTTCGTCTGCAATAAAGATTTTGTACTCGTTTGAGTAAAGGAATACGAGAAAAGAAATTTGGGTTCAAAGGAAATTGTATATCACACATATAAATCAGAGTCCTTTCATGAAAATCTGACAAATGTTTTTTTTGGCAATCCATAAGGCGATTATTTATTGAAAAAGAAGGGTAAATAAATGTACAGGTCATTAAAATGTGTTTACTTTATGTTCGTGAAGGAATATCATTAAGTGTTTCCATATTCTGAAAGAGAAACAAGAATGATAGTGGATATGTATTTCCAGATCATATTTATCATCAGCTTCTTCGAGTATATAATTAATGATAATGCGTTTTAATTATTTATGTCATTACTCTTCCAGTGTCTGTTGAAATGCGTTAAAAAGAAATATTTTACAATTGTTAAGAAACATTATGAGTATTGATGCCGCCAACGCATATGATTAGTTAGTTATTTTACAATGATACAGAGTTTCATTTTCTTTGGAGAGCATAAACTAGTGCCAAAATCCTAACAGATGTTAAGCGAATTATGGCAATCTCTTAAATGGACTACAGGGTCTTGAAAAGTTTAAAATAATATTTTTATTGAAATCAGAACTTGAACATGAACGTGCGTCTCGTACTCACAATATCAACCATCACTTGTGGTGATGTCACTTAAAGTAACCGTCCAATTCAAATTAAAACTTAACCTAGTAGAGAACATTTCTGGTGGGGAAGGAAAAAGGAGACGGACTATTTGCCTAAGAGAGGGGATACTTTCGTGGACGACTTCTAAAGGAAACTATCTCGTATTCACGTTACATATGGGGAAAACTGTCAAAATAATTCAGCAATCTCATTCGCCTGGAATCGATCCAAGTTGAACTACCAGCATTCAGTGGTCGTAACCACTCGGGCACTGGTGGGGCCCAGCATGCAAGGAAAAAGCAGGTTAGTTTAAAACTGAATTAATAATAATTTCCAAGAAGAAGTAAATTGAGAAATCAATATTCTCTAAAGTACACATGTTATAAGAAGTTGGAGAGGAATTTGGTATCAGAGGTACCAGTCACGTGCTTTCCAATTTTTCAAATATTTTTACATAATTTATAACTGAAAGCATTATTTATTTATGCTTGAAAATATTTAAGCGAATCACTTAAAGTCATTTTAATTTCCCTCCTCCTCCTAAGCTGGTACATACATCCTCCATTTTCGAAGATCCAGTCTACCGACTTTTATAGTTTCGACAAAATTGCATAATTTCGACGTATTCGCTCTTTGCCATTTTTCAGCAATGTTTCGTATATATTCAGGATTAACTTTGAAGACACTTTTGGTTATCTGAATATAATAAAATGTACGAGATATATCTGCCTAAAGGGAGGAACGCTTTCATGTAGGACTTTCTAAGAGACACTCATTTAATATTAACATTACATATGGAGATAACGACGAAAACGAATCATGCGGGATACAGTTCTCCTGGGACCGAATCAGCGTTCAACAGCTTTCAATCGCTTAGTCGCTAGTCACTATTATCGAAAACATTGTATACTACGTTATTTCCTTATTTTGGTGACCAAAGATATTTGATAGGGTAAATGTGGATTTTCATTTCGACACTTTTTGGTTTCCGACAGTTTATCAACTGCAGAACCAAGTACGTTATTATATCACTATATTAATAATTATTACTATATTAATTACTAAGCTACAGAATGAGTTTAGGATGCATTGTGTAGGAAAATGAATGGATTTCGCAGATGCTAATCATATGTTACATAAGCTGAGTTTTGCATTGCCACGTCATTCAATTTATATATAATGGAAGTAATTTCATTTGCATAATACATAAATAGGCCTACATTACACATTGTGTATTTGAGACTGTCAAAGCAAAACTGGGAAATCAATGATAAAGCTTATTTTTTGGTTTACTTTGTGTTAAACGAAGCAAACACTTTTTCAAAATAATTTCCAATGGAATTTCAGGTTTGTTAAAATATGCTAAAAACAAATAAGAATATGTTTACATCAAAAATGAAGGAGAAAATTGATTAATAAATAAAGAAAGGAAATTTCTAAAGCATAGCGTTCTTTTTTACTTTTAATAACATATATTCATTTTCCCTTTTTCAAAATCTGTTTTTTTCCATAAAATTATAACCTATCTATCTAACTTCATCCCACCTTTAGCTCATTAAGAATCTTTTCAGAACAGCAGACCTTTATACAACTAAGCTATTCAGGTGTGTTTAGCTTAATAATTTATTTTAATCAAAGAGCTCAAGCATTTTTATTTAATTAGTTATTTTCTAAGCATCATTACTTTTATAAAGTGAGCCTTAAAGAATTTCTACTGAAGTTGTGTATAAAAGCAGTTTCTTACATACAGTTTACCCTTTTTTTACTCTCACTTATTATATGAGCTTCAAAAAGTTCCAAGTCAATTTCTAAAGAGACTTTATCTAAAGTATACCGAATGAAAAGAGTAGCAGACGTAAGAATGATTGAGTAGCTATACTGGGCAGCAGCGTACCGTTTCATAGAATGGCAGTGCCTTCTTGAAAGAACAGCTGCAGTGTCAACTTTTAGGCCCTTTCAGATCAGTATCTGTATATAAATGACATGAAGATTTCAAAAATGTGTTCCTTTTTCATGTCTGAAAATTTCTTTACTGAAGAAAAAGTTCCAGCAAGTGAGGGAAATACTTTTAAAATAGATTTAGAGTGCTTGTTTACATTTTCAGTTGAATACTGTCAACCCTTTTCAAGGAAAAGGAATATTTTATTATCTTTTCAATTTGTTACATGACAGAGCTTTTATTTTCCTCCGTAGCTCAAATCTTCTCATATTTTATAAGTTACCTTTTCATATATTTTTAAAAACATTACATAACCTACTACATAGCTACATAATAAGTTCTTTGACATATTTAAAATCGCTTCTTTTGCTGACTCAAAAAAATTTAATTCAGAGTTATAAATTAATTTTACATTTATGTTACAGTTTTGAACAGTGCTAAAGTATTCATTAAATCTAATTATCAACACTCATTTCTATATTTATAAGAGTGATATTTATAGTGAGAATACAGGAAATCAAAGACAAAGAATATAAATTTATGAAAGAACTTATAGTGGTTTTTGAAGACACGCTAGATTTAAACGGGTGTTATGTCTTATTACGGTGAAACACAGCAAGTTTTAAATAATGTAATAAAATGCACCTTCGCATTTGGAAACTGTAACTTTATATAGTGCGAAACTAGCACATTATATGCTTCGATCTCATATATCTCTTACGGAAATTTCTAAAGGATTCAACGCCCCACCACCACTATCAAAACGCAATTAGATAAATTCTAGACGTCTGTTGCTATTATCGAAATTATCTAAATTAATGTTTTGTCTACAAATAACCACTCTTTTATGAGATGATATCAGAACCATTCGCTCATTGAACTAACTCGGTTCCTTTTTGTGATCTTCCGCTCCTTAACAATAAGCTTAACGAAAAAGGTCTGGAACGAGGAGTGAATCAAAAACAGTTAACAAGAACAGGGCAAAGAGGGGGAATCGCAGGAGTAAGTGCCTTTGGAAAAGAGCAAAGAGGGGAAATCGCTCTAGTAAATAGAATCGCACGAGTATTGGAATCGAGAAGGTTAGATGGGCGAAGAGCGAAAATATCGAACCAGTAGTGGGATCAGAAGAATCGACTCGATCAAATGATGGACTGATTTCTGTCAACTGAGGTTTTAAGATTCACTGAAACATGTTTCTTACATAGAACAAACGATAACATTCTAGAATAAAACACATTTAAAAAGTTGAAAAATGATAAAAATTAAACTTGTTTTTAATATGGGAGGTTAAGCACTTTTTTCCTTCCTTAAAATGGGAATCCAACTTTATTTGAAAGCTTCTAACAACACTTCTCATAAATGAAGTCTAAAACAAATACGGCGTTTTTTGGCAAATCAGCCGTTCACTCCCTCAGTTTTCAGAATCCTCAGCTTCCCTCAGATGTGGTTCTTTGAATCAGTTTGCAAATGAATAGCGCATCTCTAATTCTGTCATGTAGGAATTTGAGATGGTAGGCCTTTTTTTATAATGGCCGAGCGCTTTATTTAATAGACATTGCCTTCCGCCACTACAAGGGCCGAAGGGGTGGCAATTTCATTATAGAAGCACCTAATGTTAGCATCCGCGTGTTATGCAAAAGAGGGCACCTAATAGGTGGCCACCGTTGCCTCCTATGAAGAGACGGACAGCTCCAACCATGATATCTCAGGAATTCGAACCGGAGCCCACCGCTACACCAGACAGGGTCACTAACCACTATACCGGCTAGGCGGCTCATATGGTAGGTCTGATATTTTGGAAGCACCTACAGCAAACATAGTCCCTTGTATTGAAATTTCAGTTTCATTTGCATAGTAAAAATTTTGTTCATCCATGGAGGTTATTTTCTATCATTATTACGCAAATGAATATACTTCACATGTAATACATTTTTCTTACAAACTGTGTGCTTTCCTATAGTAAATTAATAGACATACTGTTATATTAGTTTTGATCGCTTTATATACACTTAAAAGTTTAAGCACGGTTTTTAACTAAGGTGTAGAAACACCTCTCATGTGCAACTGGCTAATTTTCGCACAGATGCCATAGAAACTGATATGTTTCAGATGACTAAATAATTACAAAGGGGTGAAACTATTCCATTAGATTTAGATTTGCGTCTGATTAATTTCGCATTTTAGGAAAATTAGTACAATGTAAATACTCATGACATTTAAACTGCAATCATTCAATATTGGAGTATATTTATCCGAGTTTTGGTTACTCCCCCTTCATTGTTTACCTATCGCATATGAAGCCTTTTTCATAAATAATTTTTAAGAAATGGACCGCATATATTAATTCACGATTTCGAAACTGGAATATCGTTTTAGCATTTCAGTAACATTTTTTAATTATGTTCATATCTTAGAATTTGTTTCGCGTTACAGACTTGAACTTCCTGGAAGTTATCCTCCTAAGAACCAAACATATATTCTATAATCAGTTAACAGCCAAAAGATTATTTAGCAAAGAAATTGTGGGGATTTATTTAATTTAATTAATAGTTAATTTTATTCTGAAGCAATCTTTCCTATCGTTCTTACTTTCAACCCATGCTTTCTTGCCAGAATATTATTCTTTTTTTGCGCGTTATGACAAGCAAAGGTGTAGCATTCATTATTTTAATTAACCAAATTATTTTTAGTTTGAACTTTCCTATCGATATCTCAAAGTTTTAGTTGCTGCCCGAATTTAGCGCGAGCGAGATATTTATGCAAATCGCATATATCTGTTAGCAGTTTAAAAGGCAGGAGTTAACGAGGAGAAAAAAATAGAGTCTTGGATTTATCGCCGTAAGGATGTACGCGCAAGGATTTCCTCTGTCTACTGAAAGTTCGCCTTCATAGGCAATTGCAATTACTAGTGCTTGCTAGTGAAATTCGCATTATTGCATTTCACTGAGAGTTAGGCTTCCCTCGCCGTCCTACTTAAAGTTAAGTTTAGGTATTTGAATTGTTCACACATTTTATTTCATATTATTTTAGTTCAGCCCAAGTAGTGGCTTACTCTCAAGTTGGAGAGTTGTAATTATTTGAATTAAAGGGTCACTTTAAACTCTCCTTCTGACTTTGTAGTTCTTCAACACTCAAGGACATAGCCTAGATTTGCTCACTGTCCTCCACATAGGGTTTCACAGCTTATGCTCAATAAGCAGATTGAGAGAATTAAGGAGAAACCGTATAAAGGTAAAGTCCGAGTAATTTCAGACAGAGTATTCTGCCTTTCTGCCATGTTGTTTCGCTGATATTTAAGCCTGCTGTTTTACGGCCGTGCATATGAATTACTGGTTTGTCTACGTCGGTGGCAGGGCTAAGAGCCGACTAGAATTAATTACCTCTGCGCAACTGCGGTGTTATTTAACTTAGTTTAAATTTTACACTTCTATTACGGCCGAAAATACAACCGAAAATATTGGCTTAGTTTTGTAAGCACTAGGAATACCAACTGTAAATCCTTTTCTGAGCTGAATAAAAGGGTCTTATTATCTTTTCCACGTGTTACTTACTATTGATACATTTTGAACTTTACGAATAGTCGCTTCCCATTTTAAGCAAAGATTATGTGTCAAAAAATCACTTCACTAAAATGAAATTGCTGTATGTACAGGTTTTATAGAATTAAAGCCAAAATTACTATTAAAAGACCACCTACGATAAGCTATCAAAGAATCGTTTACTCTGTTCGTACATACAATTCATGTTCTTTGATGAAAACTTTTAATGCTATTGTAAACTGACTAGTATCACGTCTTACCAATTCTTTTGAAATTCTAATACCTTAGCTGTTCATGCTCCATTACTGATTTCCTCGATATTGTAATTTTCTATTTGCGTTGCACATTGATTTTCATTTAAATATGATTGTTTTTTCTACGACCATTGCAAAAAAAATTTGCAACTGAATAAAATTTATCTTTGTCTGTTCGCGCTTGAAATCGGTAGAGATTCAGAATCTACGCAAATATATAATAATCGTCTATAAGGTTACTTTCTTGCTTAATTTTAAGCAGTCATCTGATGTTATTAGATTTAAAAACATTTGAAATTTTATCTTAGATAAATGAAGGTATTTGAATAAAAATAATTTAAACTTACTTTTAACTTAAAAATCTATGTTTAAAAATGTTGTGCTACGTTTTGTGACAGAAATGGTTATTAATGCACTTCAGGAAAATGCGATATGTCTTCTTGTGAAAATTTGTTGATGCAGAATTTCGTATTACATAGCCTTTTAACGACCGAATCAGACTAGCGAAAGTGAATTACGGGATTAGTTTTCTCAGAAATTTCGGATAAAAGCATTAAAAAAAAGAAAATTCTGAAATGTTTCAGATTTTAAATTATGTCTAAAGTGGCGTTTTTTTAACATTTTGTGTGTTACCTTTATTTTTTAAGCATCATGTTCTTCGTACTTAAACCATAAAATTCATTTAAAGAATAATATTGCAAAATAATTTTAAACTGAGCATATATTTAGAATTTCCTATACATAATCTCACGCACTGAAAATAAAAAATGTTTTTTCTGTACAACATTGCCGTTGCTCGCTTCGAAATGCTTGAGTTTGTTAATCAAAAATTCGTTAAAGGTTTACAGAATATGAAATCTATATAAAAAAAACTCGAAATTTCAAATTTAGGCTTCCAGATGCCCATATTCGCAGCAGGATTACGTCATTCAAAATTCGATGGCTCTAGGTACCGTCGTTTTATCACAATGCGAGAAACATACTTACATTTATGCACATCTTCATTATTTCATTTCTTTAAATGTAATACAGGGCTGCAATATTTTGTGGCAACAGTTTGAACAGTGAATCAAATTTTTAATGTTTCCGACGCAAAATCGCAAAACGAAAACAACAGTCCTTCACGGACAAAGCCCCTTTGTACTAAAAGAAAAGCTGAAAGGTTTTACATTTTAAATTACATCAAAAGGGGAACTTTTTTTACATTTTGTATATTATCTTTATTCATTAAATATCACGTTCTTCGCACTTAAATTATAAAACTCAGTCGAAGAGCAATATCGGAAAATAATTTTTAAAGGACCATATCTTTAGAAGATTCGTTACACAATTTCGTTACACAATCGTTACACAATCTCACGCGTGGAGATAAAAATGTTTTTTCTGTACAACGTTGCCATTGCTAGCTTTGAAATCCTTGAATTATTAATCAAAAATTCGTTCAAGTTTTACAAAATATGAAATCGATAATAAAATAAATTCGAAATTTCAGATTTGGGCTTTCAAATGCCCATATTCGGAGGGAAACGTTCAATATTCAAAAGTTGATGGTTCTAGGTACCGTTATTTTATCACAATGCGAGAAACATATATACATTTATGCAGATTCCTCATTATTTAATTTCCTTAAATATAATACAGAGCAATAATATTTGGTGGCAAATATTTGAAAGTGAAAGAACGCTTTTAGTGAATCGACGCAAAATGCGAAAACGAAATCAATAGTACACTGGTGTCCAAAAGTTAAGCATAAATTGTAAAATGCGAAAAACATGGAGTAAATATTCGTTAAATTATTCCAAATTTCTTGCGGATATTAATTGGGTGAAGAAGAAACATTGAGTTTATACAAAATTTTTCAGTCGACTACGTCCTGCGCGAAACACCTGCGCATGTCGGAACGTAGAGAAACCGATTCACGCAGCATAGGCAGTTCAGACAAGTTTCGGGCAACTGCTGTGCGAAAGAACGTTGTTAACCATCAAACAAGGTGAATGATGGCACAAAGACGCCAACTGGAGATGTTTGCGAAAGGAAGAATCGTTGGAATGCTGGAATCCGGATGATCACAAACCGAAGTGTTTCGAATGCTGAATGTGAACCAGTCTGTGATCTTAAGACTGTGGCAGAGGTTTCAAAGAACGGGAGATGTTACCCGACGACCATTATCAGGTCGACCAAGACCGATATCTGGTAATAAGTGCGCGACATCAGAGGGGCAGTACTGCCAGAGCGTTGGTTCGGCGCTCACAGTCACCCCAGGAATACGAATTTCGAGACAAACTGTGTACAGGAGACTCAATCATGCTGGCCTGTATGCCAGAAGACCAGCAGTTTGCATTCTCCTGACGTCTGCACAGAAACGCGCTCGTTTGAACTGGAGTTTGAAACATCAACATTGGATTGTGGGAGAGTGGGACAATGTAATGCTCAGTCACGAGTCCCAGTTTAGTTTGAGTACTGATTGTCGTCGGGTAACGATATGGAGAGAACGTGGAACACGTTTTGAACCAAGAAACATATCGGAAAGACATCATTTTCCATCAAGGGGAGTAATGGTATGGGCAGGCATCAGGATGGACGGCCGCACAGACCTCCATTTCTTTGGCACGGGGTCTGTGACTGGTCAAAGATACAGAGACCAAGTTCTTGAGCCTTATGTTCGCTTGTTTCGAGGTGCTGTCGGTCCTGACTTCATATTCATGGATAATAATGCTCCATGTCACCGAGCGGTGCTGGTTGATGACTTCCTTGAAACGGAAAACATCCAGCACATGTCGTGGCCTGCGAACTTCCCTGATTTAAATCCTATCGAGCATGTATGGGATATGCTCGGGAGACAAATTGCAGCCCTTTCGCACCCACCAAGCTCCGTTACAAAACTGAAGAGAACTGTTCAAGAGCTTGGAACCGTTTGAGCCCACTCATTCTT
>KK112055.1:226892-265018 GCA_000611955.2 Stegodyphus mimosarum | reverse complement strand
AAGTAATAGCAAGTATGGTAAATCGCTGTGCAGCGTGACTGGCGACCACACGCCTTATTCAGCTGCAGCATCAGTAATTTATTTAATGTTTTCTTTCATTTTTTCTTTAAAGTGTGAACCCTTGTTATTCTCAGTTTTCTTTCAAACTGCTACTTTGGATAATAAAATTAATTATTATCGTTCTTTTGATTTCCTTCCTTATTTTATAACCATTTTACACTCGCATATCACGTTTTCCGCCATTCTGATTTATAGTTCCTTCTTTATTCACATAATTATCAATTATGTTTAACTTTTGGAAACCAGTGTATTTCTGAGCAAATAGCCCCTTTTGAACTAAAAACCTATTTTTTTTCGCAATTGCAAGTTTGATAGAAGGAATATTTGTATTACAAGATCATCATATTTTGAGGTAAATCATTCATTTTCTCTGAAATGTTAAATAATTTTAAAAATCTATAAATAACACTAAATCTAGCATTATTTCACTTATTTTGAATAGCCTTTTTATTATTTAATCTTACGGAAGCCACTATATAAATTTCTATGGCATTCTAACAACAGATTTAAAATTTATCGCATTTTTTACAGATGCTAAATTACGGCTTTCAGTATGAATACTTGAACAGTATCAAATGCAGTAATATTACGCTCAGATTTATTAGATCTAAATCGATGCTTATTCCATTCAACTATATCAGTAGCTTAATTGAATATCCGCATAAATTATTTATGTTTTCGTCCATGGATTAAAGAAACGCTTAGTTTATAAAACCATGTCAATTTCCGTTGCAAGCATATTAATAAATTTTTAATTTATGCTTTATGATTTTGTACGATGTCAGATTTTATATATGGAGTAAAATATATTGCTGAGAAATTATATGTGTTCCAAAATTTATGCAGTAACTACTTGATAATTGGATAATTATGAATTAATGGATAGATTATATCAAGAAGAAAAAATTAATAAAATCAATGAGTATATTAAAAAATAATTACGTCCCTAAGAGCGATTTCTTTATTTACACACACATATACGTTTCGAAAGCATTTGGGCTGAAAACATTTAAGACTAGTATATCTTTAGAACTTTCGATAGACAGTCTCGCACGCTGCAGATAAAAATGCTTTTTTCGGTACAGTGTTGGTATTGTTTGCTTTGAAATCGTTGAGTTTGTTAATCAAATATTCATTAAAGTTTTACAAAATATGAAGTAGACAAAAAAATAAATTCCAAATTCGAGTTTCCAGGTGCTCATATTCAGGGGGAGGACTACGTTATTAAAAAATTCGATGGCTCTAGGTACCGCTGTTTGTTCACGATGTGAGAAACATACACTCATTTATGCAGATTCTTCATTATTTACAATTTCTTTAAATAGTATACAGGGCGATAATATTTGGTGCCAACAATCTGAAAAGTGGTACAATGCTTTTAGTGATTCAACGATTCAACGCAAATTGCCGTTTCGAGACTAATAACAGTTCTGGGCTTTACCCCTTTGGGCTCATAACGTGCTAAATCTATAGTACTAAAATATGTGCGCGACTGTTTGTTTGTTTGTAATATCATCTTCTCCAGGACGGCAGGGAGTAGAATTTCGAGCGAGGGCACCCGATTCCAAACATTTGTGCGAAGCCATTCGACTATTCTCATCTTCATACGATTTTAATCAGCTAAGATATTAATTAAAAAAAATCTGAAAGATTTCAGATTTTAAATTACGTCCAAAGGCGCGTTTTGTTAACGTTTCGTGTGCTACCTTTTTTTATTAAATATCATGTACTACGTACTCAAACCATAAAATTCAGTTCAAAATCAATATCGGAAAATCATTTTAAAATGAACATATCTTTAGAATTTCCGTAAGTCTCGTGCGCTGGAGATAAAAGTTTTTTTTTTTCGTACAGTGTTGCCACTGCTCGCTTTGAAATCATTTAGTTTGTTAATCAGAAATTCGTTGAAATGTTACAAAACATAAAATCGATAATAAAGCAAATTTCAAATTCAAAATTAGGGCTTCCAGATGCCCATATTCGCAGTAGGATTACGTCATTCAAAATTCGATGGCTCTAGGTTTTATCACGATGCGAGAAACATGCATACATTTATGCAGATTTTTCATTTTTTAAACTTTAATGCAGAGCGATAACATTTAGTGGCAACAATTTGAAAAGTGAATCGGGCATTCAGAGTGAATCAACGCAAAATCGCAAAACGAAAGTAATAGTCCTTCGGGACTAAATCCCTTTGGACTAAAAATACTGGAAACGTTATATTGACAGGAAGAAAATGATTCACGAATTGGTTTTTGCGTAAATTATTGATTGTGAGATATTAAAAGTTTTGAAATCGCTAATTTGTCAGCAAAAAATTATTTACGAATAGGTTGTTGCGGGTTGCGCAAGATATTAATTTTTGATAATTGTGTGTTTTTGCAAGATATTAATTATAAACTCTGAAAGCGCGACTTTGGCAGCAAAATACTTATTTACGAATTAGATGCTTGCTTGGGAAGCTCGCACATATGGCGGGCATGCCCTCTAGTATATTAATAAAATCAGAAGTACATTACTGCGAATTAAACTTTCATTTCTCTAAAGTGTGTTAAAACCTAAAACAAAATAATAATACTGCGTATGCATGGTATTGCTTATCCATTGGTCCATACACAATTTGCTTCAAGAATGAAGAATTTTAATTTAGTTTAGACTTGTATCACCGCAAGAAGAGTAATAAGAATACAATTAATTAAGAGTATATGAGGAACAAAAGATAAAAGAGTTATTTGGAAATTGAGAAAGCTAATTTTGACTAAGGTATAATAATTAATTAATTTACGTGATAATTATTCGCGCAGCATAGTCTTCAGAAAGAGAAACAATTTAATAAGATACAAGAGCAACCTGGAAATTGTTTGTTGTCTTCCAACTGCTTAATTAATTAATTTTCGTTAACGGGACGAGAATAACATTCATGAAAACAACATTTAAATTTTACATGTTATACATGTGAAATGTTCTAGGAAAACTCTCGACTAAACTTTCTGCTTAGTTTCTGCATGAATTCCGTATGGATTGCACTCAGCAGATTTTGCTTAGCTTAAAAAATAGTTTTAAAACAGTGCTGTCCAAAATAAGATGCGCAAAAAAATGCAATTCTCGAAGGTTTTCTAGTAGCTCGATAGGCTCTCATTATGACTAAATTTAATTTTAGTTTTCATATTCAAATAATTAAAAACTAAGATAAAATAGAACAAATGTGTCAAAGGATTCCGGAATCTAAGACCTCTCCGTATTGAATGGCGTAATCCGTACCTCCGTAAAAAAAATAATTTGACGCACTTCGCAGTTGCAGTCGTTTGGCATTGAGGTTCCAAGGAGAGACGTTAAATTTCTGTTCTTTTTTTAACACAAAAAATAAAAGTTAGATGCTATATATTTTTGAGGATAGATGTATATAGCATCAGGCGCAAACTGAATTAAAAATTTTCAGGACTTTATTAAAATAAAAAATGACCTTTCACCTTTTAGCAACCCCTTCAGATGTGGCTTTAATTATCTAACATACAGGTGAAAATGTGCGACATTCAGGATGAACTGCCGTTTCAAACAAACAAAAAGAAAAAAAAAGCAAGAAAAACCTGTAATATTTTTAAATTTAGCTGTCTTCAAAAAGGCTTTGTTAGGTTTTTTTACGCTCTCGCTGAGCTTGCAGTCTACCAGTCTGCTTTTGCACTCACTCTTGTTAACCCACTTTTTTTTTGTCTTTTTAGCTTCATTACTAAACATCATTCTCTTCGCACTTACGCCACATACACTCACGTTTGTGAAATTTGCAACACCAAGAAGGAATCGTCATAATTGAATGCAGTTTAATACACAGTTGAGTGGTAGTGGTACAAATAAATGATTAAATGTTCAAAGCAAACAAACAAGAACAAGAGATCAGAATCAGTATTTTGTGTGGCCACCACGCGCCGCAATAAGTGCTGTACACGACGTGGCATGGAGTCAAACAAAGTTTGAATGTCTGACTGAGGAAGAGCATTCCATATCGTTTGTACGCGTACCCAAAGTTCGTCTGCAGACGCAACAGGACGAGGATCACGAGCAAGACGCCGACCAATGACATCCCACACATGTTCAATTGGCGACATATCCGGGGAACACGCAGGCCAAGGAAGAAGCTGTACCTGCTGCGCTGCAAAGAAGGATTTAACAATCCGAGCAGTATGAGGGCGGGCATTGTCCTGTTGAAATACAGCGCCTGGCAAGCTTTGAAGGAAGGGAACAGCTTCGGGCTGTAGAACTTCACGGATATACCGGTTGCTGTTCAGATTGCCCACAATTCGTAGCAATTGAGATCGTCTATGATATGCTATGGCGCCCCAGACCATAACTCCGGGTGTTCGTCCACTGTGGCGTTCGATAATGCACTCCGGAAGGTGGCGTTCACCGGCATAGCGTCTGACACGAATGCGGCCATCATGGTACCACAAATTAAAGCGGGATTCGTCAGAAAACACGACATGCTGCCAATCAGCACGCCAGTCTCTATGCTGATTGGCCCATTGTAGCCGCAGGCGGCGATGGTCGTGCGTTAGGGGGATCCTGTATAAAGGAGTCCGTGCGCGCAGTCCACACTGCAGCAGACGTCTACGAATTGATGAAGCACACAATGAAACACCTGTAGCTATTGACCACAGTGCTGCCAATTGTCTAGAGGAAGCTGTACGGTCCGTCCGCGCCATGCGGACCAGGTGTCTATCATCGCGAGCTGACGTCACATTTCGGGGTCCACTCCCGGATTTCCGAGTTGTCCGACACTCGTCCGTCCACTGCTTCCAAACGCGCATCACTGTGCTGCTGTTACGCTGCACACGAGAGGCTACTGCACGATACGACAATCCAGCTTCACGAAGGCCGATGATTCTCCCTCGTTCAAACTCTGTAAGTTGTTCAAATCTCGCTCTCTTTCGTCGACGAGGCATAAGTACAGATTGAGTTAACGTTTACCACTAGCAGATAACCACCGATAACCATACACGCCTCGCTACAGCCGTCTATTTATTCGGATCCATCAGCCGTTCAGAGGGCGCTGCTCAGCATACGCATGCGCTACGGATTTGCAATTCTAATCATTTGCATAATATGCGCTACTTTGCATTTCCTGAAAATTTCAGCTCACTCGCGTAAGTCCTTCATGGTGTTGCAATTTTCACAAACGTGAGTGTATATTTCAAGAACAAAATCGCAACACTTTTTTAAACTTGCATAGCAGCATATGTTTAGAATTCTCGATGCTAAGTGGTGGCATACAATTTTGTATTTTTTCAGTTTTCTCAGTTTATCATATCAATATTCAGTTTTTTGGCAAGATGGCTACAATACAGAATATCGCACGCTGGAGATTAAAATGTTTTATTCCGCCCATTGTTGCCACTAGTCACTTTCAAATCCTTGGATTTGAGAATCAAAAATTCATCAAATTTTTGCAAAATATGAAATAAATAATAAAATAAAAAAATCTGAAAGGTTTCAGATTTTAAATTACGCCCAAAGGGGCGTTTTCGAACGTTTTTTATGTTACCTTTATTTATTAAATATCATGTTCTTCCACTTAAACCATAAAATTCAGCTCAACAGTAATATCGCAAAATAATTTTAAAATGAATATATCTTTATGATTTCTGATACACAGCTCCGCGCGCTTTAGATAAAAAGGATTTTTCCTCGTAGAGTTTTGCCATTGCTCGCTTTTAAATCTTTTGAGTTTATTCATAAAAAATTCGTTAAAGTTTTACAAAATATGAAACAGATAATAAAACAAATTCCAAATTCGGGCTTCCAGATGGGCATATTCGGGTGGAAACGTAAGTTATTCAAAATTGGATGGTTTGTTGTCACCGTTGTTTTATCACATTTGAGGAAATATACATATATTTATGCAGATTCTTCATTATTTCATTTCTTTAAATATAATACAGGGCTGCAATGTTTTATAGCACCAGTTTGAAATTCAGACTTTTAATATTTTTATTTAAAATATTGAATATTTTTAATTAGACAGATTATGAATTAAATGCATTTTTAGCCGAAAGAGCCTTTGTCCCTGAAGGATTATTGTTTTCGTTTTGCGATTTTGCGTCGAAAACATTAAAAGTCTGAATCACTTTTCAAACTGTTGCCACCAAATCTTGCAGCCTTGTATTATATTTAAAGAAATTAAATAATGAAGAATGTGCATAAATGTATGCATATTTCTCCAAATAGAAACGAATATTCTTTAAAAATATGTCTATTGCTTTCAAATAGATTAGTTCATTTAGCCCAAACACACAGATTCGATTTGAAAGGTAAATATATGAGGTTTTTCTGAATGGCAACAAACTCGAATGAAAAGTGAAACGACGCTTTTATAGTTATTCGACGCAAAATCCCATTTTGAGACTAATAGCCCCTTTTGGGCTGAAAAATATAAATATAAATAAAAAAGGAGGACCTGATTCCCTCGAAGGTTGTTTTTAATAAATACTAACGTAACTTGTATGTTTCTGGATAAACATTTCGTTCATATTTGAAAGCATTCCCTAATGCGAAAGTAAGTGTATTCTCTAATGCGAAAGTAAGTGTATTCTGCAATTCAAGAATTGCTACAGAAGCTGCTTCTCAGATTGTTGTCTATTTAATATTCTGCCACACCCAATGCAAGAAACTGATTTTGACAATCCGCCCTTGTAAGTGATGGTGTAAAAGCTCTCATTTTTCATAATGACTAAGAATTTTGTTTTAAAATCTATATATTTTCTTTTATTAATAACGTATAGTAAATGTAAATACAGGCTTAGCATAAACGAATACACTTCTAAGTTTTACTAAAAAAAGTATTTCAATAGCACAACTGAAATACACGATTAATACGTGCTGAAGTTTGCATGGCTATGTTAGTAAAGATAAAAATGTGGTTTAAAGTTTCACCAAACTATGGTACTGAAACGTTGCAAGCAAAATGTGGTGAAACATTGAACCCTTATTTGGTATTTAGGCCGAACCATCATTTAGTAATAGTCTGAAACATGAATTGACCACCAAGAAAGGGGAATGTTGAACCATAAACTGGGAATACGTTAAATAGACTATATGGATTGAGAATACCTTAAACCATTAATTATATTAGTTATATTTGCTATTAACTGTAATTATTTTGAGCTACTAACTGTAAGTTATAGGAATTTATTTGTGAGCTCAGGCATAAAATTTTATATTAGCCTTTTTATGGTATATTCAATTACTGCTATGGCTCCTTATCTTGCTACGTTTTATTCATTTCTGCTATTAATAAGCAATTTGGAAATTGCTTAAGCAAGTCAGCGTACCTATAGTAATAATTATTGAAAATTTGGCTAGCACACCAATCTGGTTTATTTGCATAAAATTATGATTTAGTTTTGGAGAAAAAGAAAATACAAAATATGTATGTGTAAAAAAAGAATGTAATGTATTTTACAGAAATACACGTTATGTAATATATGCAGAAGTGCACATTATGATATAAACAATTTTGCTAGGAATATTCGGGAATCTCGTTTTAGAGTTCTATTCAGCTACATTAAATACAGTAGTAATAACCAAATAATGAAACTAGGCTTTAGCACTAACGCGATTCACCCCCCAAGAAAATCATGAAAACGTTACTGCGAATGCGTTTTAACATCAATTTGTATCTTTTATTTCATTAATACACATACATAAATCAAAACGGAAACAAATAAAATTATTCATACCTTGTAATTATCGAACAGACCATCCACTATCCGCTAACACATGAAAACAGCCGCCATTGAACTTTCAAAACCTGGAATCACGGGAAGAGCAGGCGTGCGATGAATGCTTTGCTTTCATTGGCTGAAATGTATTACCTTAAAATGGTGAAACATTGAATGAATTTCACGATTTCGCCAAACTTCAGTGTACCAGTAAAATCAAGTGAACCATGTTTGGGTGCTACCTCTTACTTTGAACCACTAAATGTTGTAACACTGAACTGAATTTTTTTTCAGTGTATGTGTGGACCACTGCTAACATTACCAATACCAATACAATAGTTAAATAGTTCTTAAACATGTATTAATTTCTCCATGCCAATAATAACTGCGTTGTTTAGGATCAACCAAACTTGTCGGAGCGCGTAAGTCTCACGAAGATTTTCTGTTGCCTCTGTTATGGGTGGTCTTCCAAGAATTTTGCCTCTGCGCAGAAAATCATTTTCCATAACTTTCTTACTCTATTCACCTTACGGCAGGCTATTTATTATACCGTGTTCTAAAAAGATTCTGTAAACAATAATAGAATTCGTTTTAGCCAGTAACAAAAGCCTTTTAGGGGTCATATAGATTAACTGTCATCAAAAGCGTTTCTGTTGATGCTATCATCGCAAACTTGAACGAAAAGAAGAAATCGTAAATCTGAAAATTTCCTTTATAAATTGGTACTACATGCTTCATAATAAAAAACTATTTTCCGACTTCTCATCTATCTATTTCGTTTCTAACTAATTCTGTATTTACAATTTCGATACTATCTTCTGCTTATTACTATTCTAGTAAATGCATTTGTGATCCTCTGTCACATTACATTTGAATACTCCTTTTAAAATAAAGAAAATGGCAAAAACTAGTTTCAAATATAAAGTCATAGAAATTTTCAAGGCATGATTTAAATAGAATATGATTCATCTCTAAAAGCAATTAAAAAGCACTTAACGTTTAGAAACTTCACTTCGGAAATCAATAATTGTGCTCACACCCCAACATAATGTACTTTCACCTTCAGGATAATGTATGAACTGAAAGTGCACATTACGCAATTATGCTAAGAGCAATATATACTATTAAACTTACTGTGATGCAAATGTTTTAATTGCAAAAGATACGCCTAAATCACCCTACAAGAATTTTGGAGATATTTTCTCTCCAAGATTTTCAAGAAAGAAAATTCCCTAGACAATGCAAACATATTTAATCTTTTTAATACACTTGAAGCATTTCAGACAGTGACATCACACACTAGGAAGTTCTGCGCCCTCTAGCTGTATAGATTCGCTTTCTAATTAACAATTCATGAGAATGAAATATTTACAAAAGGTTTCGCGTACAAAGTAGCATTGCCTAATAACAGTTTTCCTTGCAGAACGGAATAGGAAATCAATGAACGTTTCATGGAAAATTTAAGTAAGTTGACCCCTTGGGATAAAACATGTTCTTTCATATCTTAATACTAGCTTTAATTTAACACCGTGTTATTGAATTTTCAAGTCCCTTTGAGGGAAGTAAGTTATTTTGAAATTTGTTAAGAATAAACGTATAGTCAAATTTTGCGATAATGTAAACTTGATTTAATTTATTTGAAGTTTTATTGAAGTTTAAAGTAATTTTCATCCTTGTGAAAACAACTCATTCCGCACGTTACAACCTCTGTTGAGAGCACTGAACAAAATTTCTGAACAAGTGTATAATAATAATACAAATTGGATTCTGTTACTTTGATGTAAATACATTAACTATTGTAAATGTGTTCAAATGTACTTTTTGAGAGTTCCGTTGAATTATTTTTAATTTGGAATATTAATTAGAATTTCTGTAGCATAATCAATAATTAAGAAATTTTAGTTGGACCTGGGATTTGGAAATGCTATTTCCGTTGCTTTACACTTAGAATCATGTCCGAATATGGCAAATGGCAGACCCGTTTAGATTATGTTTAATATGAAAATATTTTCAGTTTAGATTCACTAGAGTTAAAGAAGCTTAAATTTTACTGGAATTTCGAAACGTGTCGGTAATTTCAATTATTTTTAATATAGAACGATTTATGGTTGCTACCAAACAATATAATGGGTCAGAACACTTAAAAGTGAAACATTTTTAGAGTAGAACACGTAATTAGAATTTCTGCGGCGGGTAGTTTACAGAAAGTTTAGATTTTAAAGGAATTTCGAAATCTGTGTGTCGTCTTCTCTAGTTTTAATTGAGAGTGATGCATGAATACTTTCTACGTTTGCACGAATATAATATACACATTGCCATCAAATGTGATTATATTAGATATACCATTACCGGGTGTTTCAAAAATAAAGGTAAAGTCTTTGAGGAATAAAGGAACGCATTGAAACAAGTACTTTCTACCACAGAATGCACGGTGGTATGTTAACCGCTTAGGCACGGGACGAAGCTTTTTGTTGCACCCACACGCCATTTTTTGCAATGCAAAGCTTCAGGTGTAGAGACATTAGGTTATTTCGAAACAGGAGTAGATGAAAAGTAGCAATGCGCATTCCGAGACTCGAACCATGGACCTCTCGGATATACGCTGAGTGTGCTGACCACTACACCACGAATGCATGCTAAGAAGGCGAGAGAAATACATTATACATATACCTATAAAAGCAGTGATTTTTTCGCGTGCACCTTCATTATTATTTTTATATTTCTTCTTGTCTTTATATTTGTACTTTGTATTTTTTATCTATTTTTCCTTGCATTTTCTCCTCGATTCTCACATATTTTGTTTCTCAATTGTTGATTACATTTAATATATTTAAGTCAAAATGTCTCTGCGGTTCTTTCAAACGATCCAAAATATCAGTCAAAACAGTCTTTTTCACATTCTTCAGAGGAAATCTAAGTTCCAGTCAAATAACTCTAGATTTAATTACGTTTTATATCTTATTCTGAGACGGATACATTGCGTTTCGCTCGTTACTCGTGATTACACTTGCCAACTCATTGACTTATGCACCGTCATCAATGACTTGAAATGGATCAATGCACCCTATAAGGATTCACTGATATCATCATCTCTCTTTGCGCTACGGAAAACGGCAACGGCATATGTGGAGAAATAGCCCTCCATCAGTTAACTGTTTAATGTTTAACCATGCGCTGCTGAAAAGTGTTTGCTTCGGTGTGCATTATTAACCCTTGAAGTTCGACCCATTAGGCTGAAACACACTATATCATATAAAAAAGGACTGCGATGATATTCACATCTTAAGGATTTCTCACATCAATGAAGTACCGCTCTTTGTTTCTTCTTTTTAATGATGATGTATACAGGACTTAGCCATGCATATGATCGTCAGTGATTACTAATGAATATGACATTCATTTGATTATTAAATTAGAGTACATTTACTATCATTCAGAAAACATACTTAAATTTCATAAAACTCAAATGCTACACATTTAATAACAAAACTTCCTTAAAAATGTACTTAATAAACAGCATTTAATGAGCAGAACTATTTGCGCAAATAAGTGATTTCATATAAGGATCAGTGTCCTCTAAAATATATTGTTCATACATTTTTATGCAACTGAATGATAGTATAAAACTATGGAGTTTGAGTGGTTTTGAGAGGAAAACGATCGTAGTTTTCCGGTTTGAGGAAACTGCTTTGTTAAAACTCAAGTTAAATTCTAAAATTAATATTTTTTTATTATTACATATCAATAGATTCTGCTTATTTACTCTATTTTACCCGGTGGTTGGCTTACCCCGCCTTATCAGTTGTGATGTGCAATAGCTTGTGTATCTCTTTGCAATACGAATGCAACCAAATAGATTTACCTGTCAATTTACAGGTCTGAATTGTAGCATTTTCTTGTAAAACCGGTTAATAGTAATGTACGTGAATTTATTTGTGCTTAGAAGTATTGAATGTTCTTCATTTTTTTAGAATTCCTTTACCCCCTGGGAGTGAAGTGAGTAATTTCATATTGTAACTTTAATCAGTGCCTATATCTCTACATACCTAGTTCAAAATAAACTTAAGCGTAGATAAAATTAAAAAAGTGTTGGTTTGAATTCATGACATTTGTTTACCACGTTCTTGCAAACACAGGGTTTGTTATAGTCCTCACAACGCAATGCTGTCTTCAGAATAATTCTTTCAAGGTACTACTAACTCGTTCGCGTCTAAGGCCTACCAATTCATGGTATCATCATTTTTTTTCTTAGATGCTGCTTTGGCCCTTTCGAATCTTAGTTACTTAACGTTGGCGCGCGTGTTTTACTTAATTTGCCACTGTGGTACGGAACACAGAGCTATAAACAAATATCCATATCATAAGCTATGGTTGCACGGAAAAATGCAAATCAAAATTCAAATAAAATTTATTTATATCTTATTTAAACTATGAATGATATACCCTGCGGTCTAAAGGTTAAGCAACAAACGGAAAAACTAGCATGTTCCGCAAAAGAAAGATGTTGGCACTAACGTAGCACATAGCAATACGTACAGCACACAGGAAACTAGTAAGCAGGAAAAAATTCCCACAAAAATTCTCTCTCTTTGAGCTCGGACTTCACAAGGAAAATAGAAATAGCCAAATTCTGAAAAACAGAAGTTTACATCCTTCTGATCCTGAAGCCTCGAAGGCAGTCAGCAACAGACAGAAATATCGCAACACCTAAATGTCAATAGCTGCTTCATTTACCACTTGTAAAACGAATATCAAAGTGAAAGAGATTAGCAAGTGAATGGCTGATGGTCACGACTACTCAAAATGACCACTTGCATCTGAATGCATGATCCACGGGTCAGTCTCTGCAAAATAACTCGTTAACTTATTTCGCACCTCGAAATGTCGACGAAAAGAATTTTATCACCGCAAAATGTTTACCATGGCTAAAGCAGATCAACTCAAGGCGAAACGTTCGGCAATTTGCGTTCTACTAATACCTTTTTAACAGGAACCCACTTAAAGGGGATCTTTCTCTGAAGTTTAAAGAGCACCAGTGTAAATCTCAAGATTCCATCAAACGGACTGTTCAATAATGGAATACTGTAATTTTTATACATAAACCATTGTTTAATCTACAGACTGATTTCTAACGGTTACCGGCTCAGAACACTTGGAACTCGCTAACACGCATTAACATCCCCGAAATGAGGCATGCAGAGATGGCGGTTGGATGGCTTCAGCAAAGATTGCTGTCGTCTGCCGCTCTGATTTCTGCATTTTCCTTCCTTGTACTAAGATTGCATTTCCCATTAAAGATCACATCGTAACTCAACAGGTCGTCCATTAATTTCTTTCAGCTTGATGCTACTTTTATGCATGATAACGCATCACATTACAAGGATCGCATTGTCATGAAGCACTTAGGATGAGAAACAGTGTTTCTTATAACATGGCCATCGAGGTAACGCCACTTGAATACCATCTATCATCTATGAAACATTTTCTTTGTATGACTCTATCTTACAAGCTAAGAATATGCGTATTCTGTAAATGTACATCTATATCTCATACTGCTGCACATGATTTAACCTAAGCATAAATCGATATTGGTACGTATTTGTTTCCAAGAGGGCTCATCACATTCCGTACGGAAAACCTTTTCTTGTTATAAAAAATCCTTTATTTTTGTTTATCTCTTTTACTTAATTATTTATTTATACATTTTCTTTACATTTTCCCATGCTTATCTTACACATACTTTTAATACTTTTTATTCGCATCTTTTCAATTTGTTGCATGCATTTTGAGCATATATGTAATTTGCTAGATAATAAAATGACAGTTTTGGGAAATTATTAAACATGACAAAACCTAATTAAAAGCAACGTCTTGCTCGTCTAACTAACTACACCGCAAATCAATAAACAGTTGAATGAATAAATTTCCAGCTTAAACCATCAGATATTTAATATAACTTTAATCAAAGTGCATGGATAATTTAAGATAAGTTTAATCAAGAGCAAGCGGCACTTGGCAAACTACTGGAAACTTAACTTATTCTTCTCTCTGCAGCTAATTATTGTTACTTGCTTATATGGTCACCATGTACGCAATGGTTGAGTTCACTTCAATTCTTTCTGTCAAGCGATGAAACAGGAGGAAAGAGAAATTTTAATAAAAGCTTAAAACTTCTAATGTAAGCAATAAATAAATAAACTTTATATGCTATCTTCAATATCTAGAATTTAATTCTTTACAAGAATATATGTTTCTGTAATATTTAAAGTGACAAGATTTATTAGAATTTATATAGTTATCTTTATATTCCCTTTATTTAGTGCACTGCCATCGAAATTACTACACACACTGGCCAATGAATTAGAAAACTTTGAGATTTTAATTTGAATGGTACTAGAGATGAAGTATGCAAATTTTTTTATGACGTGGGTTGCACGTGGTTAAAATGCTAGTATAAGTAAGGTACCATGTACCATATGTCTGCGCAGCCCTACCCACCTAAACAAAAATTTGGTTTTGTGGTCATGACAGGCCACGGGAGTATATAATGTATTTCTCCTTCCCCTTTCTGCATGCGTTCGTGGTGTAACGGCAGCATACTCAGCGCGTAATCGAGAGATCGAGGTTTAAGTCCCGGCGAGGGCATTGTACCGTTTTCACTTCTCCTGCTGCAAAATAACCTAATGTCCTTACAAGTCATACATTTAAAATAATAAAAAAACTGAGTAATTTTTTACGATAGCCTGTTAATATTTAAAAGATTAAACTTTCAATAAAATCTTTCAAGATTACAAAAATCTAATAACTATAGTAGTTTAAAGCTATTAATAAATTATCATGTAACATTTATTAATAGAGACAATTATTGCAATCAAAATTAATTTATAGACTATATTCATAAAGTCTTTTACATATTTATTTTTTAACACACACACATACACACATACAAAAAAATGAATTTCCCCTTGATCTCAAGAAAGAGGAAAAATTCATGTATTATTTGAATTTCTATTTCCCTTCAGCCCGCATTTTACTCAATCGCAATTTAATTTATTTATTTCTCTAACTCTTTCTTGATTATGAGAAAAAATCTGGTTCTTTGGAACAAAAACTTGCAATAAAGACAAAAACTGCTGGGAACGCGTGTATTTTTACGGAATGTTATGTTTCTTCCGTAAGAGTGATTTTCACAATTAATGAAGTAAAATGAAAAAAAACGACAGTTCCTTCACAACTTAAAAAAGGACTTATTGTTAGTGCCCGTTTAGCAGGGCCCTCGATTTCGTAAACAGCAAATCGCACTGGGTTTTTAAAAGCAGCCACATTAAAGGTTTTCAAAAGTTAGAATCAGAATCCACAGTCCTCTCTAACTGCGGTTCCAGCACAGATTTCCAAGACAGTGATCGGAGTCGTCTCTGACGAATTTTACGGCAGATCAGGGACTCTACTGTGCTTCAACTTACACATGTCGTCAACCAAAGTTCTTCCCAACAGATTTCAGCTCGAACCATGTGGAGAGAATTGCAGAGGATAGTAATAGTCAAGTGAATGTGAGAAAACTATTCATTTTTGCCTGACATGCAAGAATTCGTTTGCAGCGGTGTCGGGAAAGAAGACACTGGGCATCTGAGGATTGGAAACGAGCAATGTAGTTAGATGAATAAGACTAATGGAAATTTATTTTTAAGTACTCAGTACTTAAAAATAAATTTCGCAGTTTGACAGCTGTTAACACACATTTTCGACAACAAATAAAATTTTAAATTTGATTGCACTAATGAAAGATGTCGTTGGCGAGAACTGCATGAGTTCATCTTTGCTTACTCGCACTGTGCAAGGGTCTGGTGGGAGTATCATGGTATGAGTCATGTTCTGCTGGCATGGAAGTGGTGCTCTAGTGTTCTTAGAGGATAAACAAACAGCCATAAGATACCCAGATATACTGGCAGATCAAGTGCACCCTGCAATATTATATTTTTATCCTCATGGCGATGGATACTTCATGGATGATAATGCAATTATACATCGTGCCAAAAGTGTTCAAAATTGGTTTGCTGAACATCAGTCTGACTTCCACATCTTCCCTGGCCACCGCATAGCCCGGATCTTAACCCCATAGAAAATGTGTGGGATATGGTGGGAAGACGCATCCTACAGCACTCTCCTCTTCCATCTAATTTACAAGATCTAAAAATCTGCATAGCCAATGCACGGTATTCTCTGGACGTAAACGCACTTCAGAAGCATGTAGACGCGATTCCCAAACAAATCAGAGAAGTTACCTGTGCAAAAGATGGTCCAATAAAATATTCATCTTGGGTTTCTAATTCATTTGCTAGTGTGCGTAATTTTATATTTTACATATCATTTAAAAATGTGCAGACCTGAATACTTGAATATAAATTTTGCATTTTGACAGCTGTTAACACACATTTTCGACAATAAAATTTTAAAGTTGATGGGATTAATTTCAACTCTTACATTACATTTTCTTATGTGTCTTGAGGCTTAAGTTATAAAATTTAACGTCTTTTACTATTGTAAAATGTAACTGAACCTAAGCGGCTTATCGCTTAGTCTAAGAAAGTAAGTGCAAAAACCTACGAAGGGTGTAAAAATCCTTTTTATTTTAAACTTCCTAAGATGAATAGCAGACACACCTAGTACTTACAAGTTAAATTGAAATACGTAATAGGCAAAGGCTACACAAAACAATTTAATCGCGAAGTTGCCTCGACTTCAAGGGCGAGAATTATATCTATGGACAAGAAGCAGTGCTATTCTTATCTAGAATTGCTATTCTTAACTAGAATAGCAAAATTTGATAACTTGGCCTTCAACGACAGAACACGCTCTGACATAATAACCACAAACCTTCACTTAAATACAAGTGAGTTAATTTGCATTCTGGTCGAAAAATGGAAAGAGGGAAAGAACAGTAAAGATTTCAAATATAAAATAGCTGTTATGTGCATAAACCTCATAAAGTGATAACTATTTCAAACTTTTGTACGAAGGTAAACTTTATCACTTATAAATAACTCTGAATTAATATTAAAAATATTTTAGCACTTTTTTACCGGCAAGAGTAATTTAATTGTCATTGGTAAGATGATAATCGCAGTTTTATTAAGGTAACTGAATGTTTATAAGAAAAATCAAAGAAATAGATCATAGATTGATAATAAAAGTTGAAGATTCATAAAAATAATAAAAACAGAAAATCATAAATCGATACTAAGTTTCACAGCTCAAAATAAAATAAACAGTGATTTTATTTCAACAGTAAAGCATATAATGTTGATTAAAAAACTTCTTATTAAACCCAAGATTTTCTGAAGTATTGAATACTTTACTGTTTAAGGTGTAGTGTTGAAATTACAAGTATTGTATTTAATAATATCAGGTAGAGACATTTTAAAAGCTGTAGTTAAAGAAATAAAAATTTGCAGATTTAACTCTTCGGTCACAAATTATTTTGTGTACAGCTAACAGCAAAATATTAATAACAACAAAATATTGGCCCGTCAGAAATATTTTCACCGTTTCTAAATGCAAAATTCGAGGCAACATAATTTCGTCTAAGTTAAAAGTTTCATCTTCTAAAAAACGATATGGCCATCAAATATTTTACACTTGAGTGATAAGCTGATTTACCCCATCTCAACGGAAGTTTGCTTCACTTAAATTCAGAAAATGTTCAGAACAGCATATTTTCCACTAACTTCTTTTTCGGAAAACATTTCTCTGTATCAAAGTAAACTGAAAATATAAAAGTAGTAATCCTATCAAGACAATTCAGTGCTTACGGAATTTGAAACTGAACATCAAGACTCACTTAGCAGTGTATAGAAATTTCATTCCCGAATTTGCGCTGTCATAGACATAGTCATAGACTGTGTCTCTATAGAAATGTCAGGGAGTATTCTAAAGCGCTTTCTGCTAAATCAGGCTGAATGTTCAGATTTCGATCGCAATTTAACACTTTACGTCATAGGAGAAGAATCTTAAATTTTGGAGAAGTGCAATGAATGACAGTTGCTGGACATCAAATATCAGCATAACCGTCTTCGGACGAATGCAGAATTTCAAACCGATAAGCAGTTATCCCTCATTAAAGATTAGTCACTGCGTTAAATTTTATGCTTGTTACATATTACCCATTTTTCATCTACAGTTCTGGACTCATTTCATAAATAATCATAGTACATGATTTTCAGTTGCAGAGAAGAACGCATTTCAGTTTTTTTCATGTCAAACTATCTCGCTGATAAAACTATAAATTTAGTTTTCAAAGATAAATAGAACTGAGCAAAAATGGAGGGCTTTGTACCTGTCTCTCCATTTTTCTCAGGGTCCTATTCAGGCCAGTAAGCTGCATCTACATTTTATGCTATATTAACTCGTAGGATGCATGCATTTACTCATGCTGTTTTGTGCACAAATAATTTTACACAGTTTTGCTTGAAACTTCCAAGCCCTTTCGCTAAAGCTACATCACAAGTATTCCTATGACCTTTCCCAGTCGTTCAGTATTTACGCTTAAAGGACATGCGTCGCGTGTAACCTTCACATTAGAGTTTCACACCATTCATTCACCACGGGGGGGGGATCAACTGAATTACAACTGCGCAAAAGGGGAAGTTCACCTCTGATTGTGATGAAGAATATAACGGGGGACATAACCGAGAATCTCCCCCCCCTTCTTCTGCCGATAACATCTCCACAGGGCTTTCAGTTCAATAGTATTTTAAGTGCACCCATCCCGGAAAAGCATTGTACTTACAAATATCCACCACATATTCTCTGGCAATCGAAAGCGCAGAATTCTGTGCTAAAATTGTTTAACGTAAACTGTCTGACTAGCAAGAAATTTTTTATAAAATTATAATTTATTTTTCCTATGTCACCCATTATGAAGACCAAGAAAGTTAAGTAAAAGCTGACTTAAATTATTTAATTAATTTAGTTAATGCAAACTAGATCATCAGGTACTTTTATTTTCCCAGTGCAGATAGAAACTGAACTTGTTGGTAGGAACTTTCAGTAAAATTTCAGATAAACCATCATTTCTAATATATTCGTCTTTTCTGCCTAACCTGTTTTAAATTAGCATCGTCTGGAAAGTAAGTGTTAGAAATTATGCATAATCAGAAATTGATTAATATTACTATATATATTTACAATTTAAAGCAAAATTATTGATTATTAAATTAACGCGTAATAGATTGGATTTTATTTCAGTTGAAATGATATTTAAAAAATAAAGCAATTATCCTTCAGTAGCCAAACAGCCACATGTGGCTAAGGAGCCGCAGTTTAGCCATGCCTGGAATATAATGATTAAATAAATAATTTATGAATTTACAGTCTTAATTAGCCTTAAAGTGCTTAAATTAGAAAGTCGTAGTATAAAGGAAAATATGGCACGCGGCAGAAAAAATAATCATCTATTAACAAATTAAATTTAAATTTTATAATATATATATATTTATAAACAAACATAAAACGTAACTGTTGTTCGAATGGTTCAAGTCTAGCAGTATTTCTCTTTCAGGTAATATCACAATATTTGTCCTTAAATAAATAATCTAGCTCCTGAAACTCAGATTAAGGAAACATCAGAAGTTAATTCAAGGGTTCGAAAAAAATCATTTGCCCCAATCGGCTTTCAATGATATTTTTTGCTTCTTTTGTTTAACAGAGAAAGAGACTGTTAGAAGCGTTGCAACTTTTATGAAACGAGAGGACCTCACGTATCACTGAACAGAAATAAAAGACCTAGACCGGCGCATTTTTTTTTACATTTAAGGGAAAAGAGTATAAAATGTATTTATTTACACCTTTCTTAGAAAGAAGGTAAAAATTCAAGTTTATTGCTTTTATTTGAACTCTCTTCATATATAGTTAATTTCACATGCAAAGCTTAGTACTTCCTCTCTGTACCAGAACCATGAGACTGATACCAACTGGCAGATGTAAATTGTTCAAGAAGTTGTCCACTTCGCAAAAAACAGTCCACCTTTCCAAACAATGGCCAGCTGATTTGTCGAAAGCCCGAAGTATACAACAATTTATCATTATATCGAACTTGGGTGAGTCATTCCTAACTTTAACAAAGAGAAACTACCAACAATTACTTTCACTTTGCTTTTAATGATTTTACACGAAATTGATGCTCTTGGAGAGTAAAACGTTTATTTATTATTTACGGATTCAGAAGCTGCTGTTGAGTATGATCGTGATTAACGGTATCAATATCGAACTTTCAAAGTCCCTCCGTTTTGTATACACATAGATTAAATTCATCATTCAGTGTAAACAGCAAGTCATTTAGTATGATTGAAATATTACAGTGCAAAATTTTACTCATGATTTTTCGTGGATGATTTCTGATTATTTTCCGAGGATGATGCTGAATTTGACGAGGAATTCGTTTTTAGAACTGAGATCACGGACGTGCTAATTTAATTCTAATCATACAAATGATTATTAAACGAATATTTGAGTAACAACTGAAAACAATTTATTGTAGATAATTTAACGCATTTTTTCATTAAAATATTATTACATCCATATTTGTGTATTTCGCTCATATTTCTATTAAATTAATTAAACCACGTTGGAATTTTAGAGGTATTTGTCTCACCGTTTATTGTTCCCATTCAGTATGCTATCCAAAAAGAGCCATAGAAAAATGTCGATATCTATAATATAGCTATAAAGCGGTATCTATAATATAGCTGTAAAAGCTATATTTTATGTAATTTATTATTATTAACACAACAACAGTACATAATTAGAGACCTCTCTAAAGATATCTGTGCGCCAAAAAATTAACAGAAAGTTTAACATGTGACAGCAAGCCATTTCTCCAAGGTGTAAAACCATGTAAAATAAATTAAATCGCTAACAGTTACAATTAATAATTATCCTTAATTTAAAATGTTTATCAAAATTTCTCTGCGACGAAATATATATATATGTATATTATATTAAAAAATTAATGGAAGAAAATTGAAAGATTGTGGCCCTAGGAGCAATAGAAAAGCGTAATTCTTCTAAAATAATAATTAACAGAGATTAGCAAAAACCAAATCTGTAAAACTAAGTCACAATTGCAAAAATACAAGAATAGGTGTGTCAATAAAATCTGCTTATCACAATTAAAAAGTGGAAATAAAAACAAATTACATTAATCTTCATGTCCAGAAGGATGGTAGTTTTGCAAGTACCTAAACGTGCAATAAACTGTAGAGCCATTAGGTTATTTTGAAAGCAGGAGCCCTAGCCGAGACTCAGACCTCTCGAATACACATCGAGTGTGCTGACCATTACAGCACAAGGGCATGCAGAAATGAAAGAGAAAATACCTTAAGAAGGCTGCACAATACTTTATAACAGAATCCCAGAAGATGGGAGATGAAACACACCCAAAAGCAACCAAGCTTTATGCGGAATTCGAAATTACACCATCTAATTCGGAAAAGCATTAGCTTTCGCTAACCACAACATCACTCAAGAAAACATATTTCCTTCATAAAAATACTGAGACTTGAGTTGAAATTTTAAAATATTTTATTAAAATTACTATAATACACGTATGATAATTTTAGACTATTTCTAGATGTTTTCTTTTTTAGAAGTATTCTTCATAACTGATCCTATAACTGTATTAAAAAGTCAGATGAATTTTTGCTGAAATAAGTATTCACAGATGAAATTGCACTATTACCCTTTACAATTAATAATGTATAATTACACTAATAATTTCACAATATTTCATGTTCTGATTATAATTAATGTTTTGCAGTTTTCCGGCCAACCTAATAAATGTATTCAAAAAAATCTCTTGTGGAAATCACCTCACTTCCTTGTACGGCCTATTAAATTGTACACATTTTTTGCTACATTTCATTTAAAATTATTTCCTCGAATTTTATCAGCAATATATTTCTCATCCAATCAATTTAGTTCTCACTTTTAGGGAAGGGAAAAATACATAAAAGCTCAAAACATCTTCATTAAAAATTGTAAAATACAGAAATAATAAAACGCTAAATACAATGAAAAATGGTTAGAGCAACAATTTTTACAATTAAAATTAGAGTTTGTAAGTAGAATCAAGCTATTCGACCAGCGGGTAAGAAGACAGATTTTTCGGTGCACAAAACTGAAAGTTTATTTTTGCTTTTTAAGGATGGTAGCTTTGCAAGTCTGCAAAAAGACACTGAAGTTGGCGCACAAACTGATTTAATTCCCTATCCTACTCAGAGTTTGAAATGCAAACAAATAGCAGCTTTGTTAGGCTTAGTAGCACTTAAAAACCTTTAAATTAATTAATATTTGTTCGGCGTGTTATTGTATTTTAACCTTTAAATCGTTAATAATTCTGTAACTATTGCATGCAGATTAAATAAAGACACAAAAACTTTAATCTGAACATAAGAACAACACAATTCAATCAATTTTAAAACAAAAAATGCACAATTTACCAAGCCGGATAACAGAGTATATATATATCTATATATATATATGGTGCCGCCGATCGCAAGCAAACAGGCTTACATGTTATAGTAATCCCATATACAAAATTTTAATGTTCTGAGGCTATTTTGGAAAAAAAAATCCTTTATTCTGTTCTTACGTACAGATGTCACGCAAAAACATCGTTCAAATGGATTTGAGAACGGTTAAAATGAATATTTTCCTTGAAATATGATACCCGAAATTTTTCGCGAATACATTAGATCCTTTGCTTCGTAAAATGAAGTAAAAATGCATGATAATTAAAATATAGCATCAGAACTGATAATAAAATGTCTACTTGAACATAAATTATAAATTAATGCTAGTAAAATATAATGAACTATTTAATGCTCCAAACAACTTTTAACTAAGATTATCATCGTTGTTCAGTCATAAAAAATAAGGAAAGTTTATACTCGAGCATTTACGCATAGTTTGAACTGATAAAGCGTAGAGAAGTAGTCTGTTGTTTATTTCGACAAATTTTTTAGACAAATTTAAATTGCTACATTAATTTTTCATTAAAATATTCAGACGAAGAAGCTATGTAAAACTCATTACCAGCCTTTACATTACAGAGGCTTAAGTAATATTAAATAACCTACTGTTTCGATGTATGCGACTGTTAAATCATCTATGCTTCAATTCTGGATGAAATGAAAATGAGTATTTTTAGACGAAAAGAAAGAATGTTAAAATATTTGTTTAAGCGGAATTTTTCCAGATGTAAAACAACTACACTATTGAAGGCCATTTTATAGAGGATAAAATTTACATTAGGCAATTATTTTCTAGTTTTTTTGGAAATATTCCTTCGCGATATATCTAGATAATATTATATACATGGCGTAATACTCTAACAACTAAGAAAACATGATGCAATTATTATATCGGATAATACATACATTGTACAACAGAGTGAAATTTAAAGCAAATTATTATTACACATTTAACTATTATATGGAATAATATACATATATCCTATTGTGATATTATTGCTGCTGTATTAGTTAGAATTTTACTCTGGGGAAAAAATAATACATTTATATATTTATATAGCGCATATTCCAAATAATGCCACAAGGGGAATTTATAAACATGTATTTAAGAATTAAACAAATCTTAATTAAAAGTAATAATAAAACATTTACCTATAAAAGTGTCGATTTGTTGTCAACTTACAATAAAAGATATCCTTTAAAATAGGAAGGGTCAAATGAATAAATAGCAGTAGAAAAAGCCTCACATCATTGGAGTCGAACAACAACTGCAGAAACGCAGACTCAGCTAGAATAAAGAGGCTGAGTGGATGAAACTCCTGAACACTTAGTTTCTTCCAGATGCGTTCGAACGTTTCTCGAAGATGGAAGAAGAATTTACTTGGATTTTTCTAAGCGTGATGTAAATACGAACCAATTTCACTTACAAATTTCTCTATCAAAGTATTTCTCCTGGACTGATGGAATTCCCGTTGTTTTCTCTAATCGACTGCGTACCTATCCGACAAGAATTTACTATACAATTTGAATGATAAACCCTTAATTCTGAAAGAAAGTAGAATAATTTATTTTAATATACTGTGTATGCTATCTCAGATGTTTTACTACTTTTAGAAAATAAAAAAACACAAACTGTTAAATTTTCCTACAGGAATTGTTAACCTAAGAAATTTCAGTGCGTTAAATACGAAAAAGAAAATTATTCTTTTAAAGTGTTATTAGTCCAAAGAACGATTTGCCCTGAAGAACTATTAATTTCGTTTTGGCATTTTGCATTGATTCACTACAAACGTTGTTTCACGTGCCACCAAATATTATCGCCCTGTATTATATTTAAAGAAATTAAAAAACGGAGAATCTGCATAAATGTATATATGTTTCTCGTACTGTGATAAAAAACGGTACCTACAGCCATCAAATATTTAATAACGTAATCCTCCTGAAAATATAGGCATCTGAAAGCCAAAATTTGAAATTTGGAATTTGTTTTATTATCGATTTCATATTTTGTAAAACTTTTACGAGTTTTTGATTAACAAACTGAATGATTTCAAAGCGAGGAATGGCAATACAGTACGTAAAAACAAAACATTTTTATCTCCAGCGCGTGAGACTGTGTATCGGATATTCTAAAGATATGCTCAATTTAAAATTATTTTGCGATATAGCTCTTGAATAAAGAAAAAAATGTAACACACGAAATGGTAAAAAACCGCCCTTTTGGACCTAATTTAAAATCTGAAACATTTCAGATTTTTTTTTCCCTTTTTTTCTTTTTTTCCAGTTTTAGTCCAAAGAGCAATTTGCCCTGAAGGACTATTAATTTAGTTTTGGCATTTTGCGCTGAAAACTATAAACGCGAAATCACTTTTCGAATTGTTGCCACCAAATATTACAACCCTGTATTATAGTTAAAGAAATTAAATAATAAAAAATCTCTTTGAATGTATGAACGTATATTTCTCGCATTGTGATAAAACAATACCTAGAACCATCAAAATTTGAATAACGTAATCTTCTATAGAATATGGGCATGTGAAAGCCCTAATTTGAATTTGAAATTTGTTTTATTACGATTTCATATTTTGTAACACTTCAACGAATTTTTGATGAACAAACTCGTTGATTTCAAAGCGAGCAATGGCAACACTGTAGGGGAAAAAAACCAATTTTATCTCCAGCGCGCGGAACTGTGTATCGGAAATTATCAAAATATGCTCATTTTAAATTTTGCGATATTGCTGTTGAACTGAATTTTATGCTTTAAGTGTGAAGAACATGATATTTAATAAATAAAGGTAAGACACTTAAAGTTAAAAAAACGCCCCTTTAGAGGTAATTTAAAATCTGAAACCTTTCAGATTTTTTTTCCCTTTTCTTTAAGTTATAGCAAAGCGGTAAAAATAAACGACAATAAGTTTGTACCCGGTCGGATCCAAATTCAAGAGCGAGATCAGTAAGTTGCGATCCTATAGGAATTATCCCAAGCTATCTCTTTCGTGACGCAGTGTCGAACTATTTTACATAAGCTCGGGGTTTTTATTATATTAGAAATGCACGCATAAAGTGACGCTTGATTAAAAAGGATATAGCGGGAAAATTTTCGTCACCAATACAAGGGGAATGGATACGAACCAGTGGTAACTGAAACGCGAATCAGATTACCTTAACGAGTCTTCGAAGAAAACTTCTTTGGAGGTGTTTATTGTTTCCTAAAAGTGGGTATGGCATTCTTGCAAAGCAGAAAGTATAGCCATTTGAGAGAAATATTTATATCAAGCTTCGAGCGCAAGCGATCCTGGAAAATAAATGCACAGATATATGTACTGAAAAATATATCTTTTCCTTATCAAGTAAGTGTACGGATCACATCAGAGATTAGATTACGACAAAATAGTATCATAGCAAATTTTGCTCTTGCAACCTAACTTTGTCATTTTGAATAATTTCATTTTAAATATAAAATTTATGTTGCCCACCGTTAATTTCTGAGGGTTCATTGTTATATTAGTATGCTTGTCTTAAATGTTTAGCTTGAAAGTATTTTAGGCGATGAACATACATTTGCATACTGACATCAAATTGCAATTTCCTTTTAAGCTTAAGTTTTTATATTAAAAAATTTTTAATGTTTGTGTTAACGTTTTGAAATAATAAACTGTAAGTACTTTAGAAAACTTAGTGGTAGGTTCTCTTCAAGTACATTGTAACCTGAGCTCTTCAGATTATAACCTTCTTTAAATTTTTTAATTGTTATTTATGTTTTTATTTCACCGTTTATGATTTTTTAACATCTTATATCTCTTCTGAAAAATGGTTTCATTTTTCCCGTCAGGAAAATATATATGCTGTTAATGTTGAATCAATTTTTAAATTCCATCAAGTTTCTGAATAGTTTTAAACGTGAATCTATACTTTTAAGAAAATGCAACATATTATAGCTACATTTAACTATAGCAAATATGATTATAAATGTCGCTTTCTTACTGTATGTTAATAATATAGCACTCTTGCGATTAAGAAAGAAGCTGTTGAATCAGAAGTGAATGTAGAATATAGCAGGTGAGCATTTCAGAGAGGTTCTTAAAAATCTGTGTACTTTTCCCCGAAAAAATTACAAGTAGGAAAATAAAAATATTCTAAAAGTCTGACTTATTTTCGTCAAAACATTTAATCTCTGCGAAAATACAAACGTAGTTAAACTTCTGAGATAGCATAAACGTAAAATTTCTGGCAATGAACTTGTTGCAGCATTAAATAAAAATAAAATATTTTGTTCCTTTTAATAAAATACTAAAAGAGAAATTTATAAAATTCTCTTTCATTGCTTAATGAAGGCTGGGAGATAAAACGTTAGACTACGAAAAGAGAGTTCTTTGATTATGAATAGGGAAAAGGTTTATTATGGAAAGAAACCTTAATGGAAAATAAAATTAAAGGCTCTGTATTCACTAATTGTAATGACTTCGCCCATTTAAGTAAAGCTGCTTCCTTCATTCTTTCAATGTAATTAAAGACGTTTCATTCAGTTGATTCATTAATACCGAAGTCATGAAACCTTTATCAAGGAAAGTGCTTGAAAATATTTATTCTAAATTGCGTCATAGTGTTCGATACAATAAAAATTAGGCTTTAAGGGAAATATATTTCATTACATTAAGAGGATGCCGCCCAGACGGGAATGTAGTTAGTGACTCTGACTGCCGTAGCAAAGGGTCCGGTTTCGAATCCAGGAGAAGGTGTGAATGTAATTTGTTCGTTCGATCATGAGAGGCAACGGTGGTCCATCTATTAAGTGCCTCCATAATAAAGAGACCGCCGTTTCCGGCCTTAGTAATGGCCAACGCCTGTAAACAGCTAGAGTCCATCATTGGAAAGAAAGAAAACTAAAAGCATAGCTCTTTGCAATTTTATGCCTGGGCTTTAGTGGAACCAAGGGAACTGATAACTTAAAGAGCATATTTCGATTTGCTAAAGGTTAAAAATATGTTGAATAAAACACACCGTAAACTATAAAGTCTTCATCATATCCGAATAGCGCATCTTATAGAGTCGCATTCTCTCGCCAATATCACAGATCTCTGCAGTAATCACCAATTCAAATGAATACAGTGTGTCCCATAAATTTAGGCACATTTAAAATATGATGTCAAACCAGCAAACTGGTGTATCAGAGTGTAATTAGGACCTTAAGCCTTATGACAGAGGCAAAAATTCAAATCAGCTCAAATTTTCACTGGTTGATGGCACTGCGCCGGTTATACATCTCAAGATGGATATCGCCACAGCGGCGTAATATGTTCTTATATGTTCATAAACGAATAAATTCTGTAAAATCTTAATCTGTCTCAGTCTGTTTTTATTGTGACACTAGCGACTTCGTCTATTGATGAAAATTTAAGTTAAAGTTTATTATTAAAAAATAAACCACTGCTATGGTAAATCTTTAGATGCAAACTGTCCTCTTTTTGCCAGTTTATCGATTTTATATAATTTTTTGAAAGTTCTAAATTTATAAGACACTTTGTATAGAGCAGTCATTGCACATATCTCAATAATGGTTGAGGATAAGTAGTGCTCAAGCTCTCATTTGTGTGCAGATATCTTTCTGCACCGTAAATTAGTATATTTAAAACGCCAAGTATTTCAAAAAGTCCTGTTTAAGGAAAAAGGATGTAGATTTTTTACCCCAGCGTCTAAAAAGGCAGCGGGTCGTTTGATTTTCAAGCAGTAAGTTGTTTGAATTTCAGGAGCTCCTATTATTGAAAATATGCATGGAAAAAGAAATTTTGTATCTTTGATTAACCTTAATACCTTTGATGGCATGCATAATATTTAGTGTTTTTTATTTTAAGGCAAAATAAGATCTAAAAATTCAATCAAAGTTCTTAATTATGCAGTCACATTCATTTATCGCTCGTTTTTTGAGTAATCTTGATCGTATTCTGCTGTCAATTAAAAAATATGTTGAAATTTTTATCAAATGAAGGTCGATCAAGATTCCTTCAAAATTCTAGAGCATTTCAATAATTCATTAGAATATTTTGAACAGTCATAACTATTCTTCTTGAATTTACTTTTGAGAAAAAAATTGTTTCTGTAAAATTAAATGCAAATCAGTGATTTTATATTGTTGGGATATTATGTCTTCTTACTAACAAATCATCCCATATTACAAAAACATCTTTGTATTTTATGTAATAATCTTGTAATGAATATTTGAAAGCTACATTAATTAAAGTTTAGTATATAAATCAAATGCCAGGGAAAGCTTTTATAAATGTGTAGCATTAAAATTTTGAAGAACACGTTTGCCGAAGTATCGCATCAAATTTTAAGCAAATGCATAACTTTTGCATGATGGACACACACGGAGATATATTTTAGCTATGCTTCTGAAGATATTCAAACTGTTTTAATAACGGATGCAAAACCCATTAAAGACGACACAACTCCCAAAGTTCCTTCTTGAGATTAATGTTCACCACTGAATTGTCCTTGAATGCCCTCTACGAAGTCTCGGGGGGTGCAGAGGTGATCCCTCCTAGCAAAAGGAATTATATCGACACTGGGAAGATTAAGATGGAAATGCGAATCCCTACTGATTACAGTGTTTCTGGGATTTCCTACGGATAAGCTTTATTCCCACTATGCGAATGTATCTAAACCCTCGGCGAACAAATATTATTTTCTTTATCCCCTTAGAAAATGGCTGAGAATGCATTTACTGCTATCCCTAAATAAAGGAAAAAAGAAATATTGCAAAAAAATATTTCGAGAATTCTTCTGTCTTACTTTAAATAAATATTTATTATATTTGCAATATTTACAAAAGATTTCACTTCAAAAATTTGTAAATTATATTCAATTTCATTCCTGTAAATTAAATGCTCCTCTTAGCTATTCAATAAGTCGAAAAGCATTCGGAAAACTTAACGCAATCAAGTTTCAAAACCTCGAAACGTCAAGCCTTTTTCTTCGTTTGTGCTTTTGGAATCTAGATCTAAAAAACCATTAAACATTTTAATTTTAAAGTTAGAAAACGTTCTGCTGACATTTAATACAATACGCTATTAAATAAAAGTATAAATATTGCAAAGAGGCAGCGGCCGAGGATCAGCAGTATCATCTTGTGACGTCCTTCAATGTCCCATTTTTAAATTTCGGGCCAGAATTCAGCGTTCCATGTTCAAATTTTCTCTACGAATCCTTTGAATAATCCCTCTTTGAAATAATCCTTCCTGTCTCCCCTTTTTAGCTAACGGATTCTCGGAATATGTAAAACATAACAGCTACTCAAATAGTTTTTTTAAGTTATATTCAAAAAGATTATTCTTATGATTCAAAAATTTTATTATATAATTTATTTACTAAGCTACATTTAAATTAGGATCAAATTCCTAATGTATTTTTAAACGTTGTGCTGTCAAATTTGTTTTTCATTGAATGAAGATTTGAAATTATGCTCTAAATGAAAACGTTTAATAGAGTAAAAGTCTTTTTTTCTTAGAATTATTATTTTGATATGAAGGATTCGAAAGATTTGAAATTCAAAAGATTATAAAAACTTTAAGGAAATAGGTGGGAGAAACTTTTGGATTTCTTCCACCTCTACTTCTAATGAATAATTAAGAGTTATGTACGTAATGTTTCTTTTAATGAGACAAATTTTACCTATTTTTAGGAAAATAGTTTAGTTTGTTTTTTAATGAACAAAAATAAAGCGAAAAAACTAAATTCAGCTGACTCTAGCATTTTTTTTTTATCCTTACGTTTATTGTGAAACTTTATAATATGACACTCCAAATTGTTTGCAGGATAGTAAACACAACGGAAGAATCATCGAGGCTTTCTAAGTGTTGTTGAGTAGTTTTTTTATTTTATTATTAATATGTTAAGGCTTTATAACTTTTCCCGCTCTTATGAGCTTAACAGGTTCTAAGCAGTCTATAGTTTTCATTTTACTGCACTTCGTTTCTAATTGTTTCTCAACATCCGTGAACTGTATATTATTTCCACAAAAATCATTCACATTAGCATTTTGTATTCGCATGTTTGTTAAAAAGCCCACACACACAAATATATCAAAGCTTTTCTAGAACCCTCAAATTTTCCAAAGCAGACGAATTCGCAGTACGTATTTTGTCTTTGTACATCTAGCACAAACTAGTAAAAGAAAAAAAGATAGAACGTCTGAAAGGATACAGGTTTTAATGTTTAAACAGAGGATTTGCTTAGGTTGTTTCATGCGCTCGCCGAGCATTAGAGGTTACCAATCTGCTTTTGGTCCATACTAACACAATTTATTTCTTGTCTTTTTAGCTTCATTACTAAGCATTATTTTCTTCGCATTTACACCACATACAATTCAACAGCAAGATCATATAATATTTAAATCCTGGATAAACTTAGAATTCGGATAGAGGGCTATGGATTACCATTCTTTTATTTATTTTCAATACATTATTTATTTGTAAAGTTGCCGCTCGAGCGGCCAACCGCTTAAAAGATTTATCATAAAAAAACAATATATACTATGTTACTGTGAAAGACCGAAATTGGAGAATGTCGACTTTCAACGGAGAATGTCAACATTCACCAAATACGTCGGTGAAAGATCGAATATAACATTGCATTCTTGTACATTCGGACCCTCACCGGTGTATGTCGACAATCACAGATATGCTCTGGTGTAAGTCGAAAAGAGAAGAGTACACAAAGAGGCGACTGGCTGTTTCCCATAAATGCAGTTGTAAAAAGCAAGGTTCTCTTGTGCAATTCAAAGTGTCTTAATAGTTTAAGTTGTTGCAATAAATTAGATTTGAATCACGTAATTTAGTAAGTTTTTTATTACTATTATTTTATTTTCTCATTTAGAACGTACTGTATAATTAAGTAAGTTTTTAACATCTATTATTTTCCTTTCTCATTTTGAATGTACTGTGTGTTTTAAGTTCTTATGCTATTAAAATCTTATTTTAAATCTGAAGTGCATTTTTTCGTGACTGAATTACGGAGAAGAAAATATAATATTATTATATGTTGAACATTCACCATTAGTAGATGGTGAATGTCGTGTGAATTACCGGTGTAAGTCAGAAATAAGAGTATTTGGAAAATATTTCGGACATACACCAAGCGACTATGTGAATGTTGACATTCACCAGTGAAAGTCGACATTCTCCAGAATTCGATGTTTCACTGTAACATATATATAAAGATTTTAATGAATCCGGCTAGTATCATTTACTTAAAATATTTAATATTTTTAATTAGACACGTCATAATTTAAATGCATTTTTATTTGAAATGCGTTTATTACTTTTCAGTCACTTGGTTTGTTCCTCAGAAAGTTTACGTTTTACTGAATGGCAGCATGCTTACACCTGGAGATAATAAGTATTCTATTTGTGGCAGTGGTAGCACATTACTTTCAAAATATATATCAAATAGCCGAACTGGTGAATTAAAATTGAAAGAAAAATATCTTACATTTTCTCCAATAGGAACAGTCTGGAGCACTGAAGATAAAATATGTTTTATTTAGAACAATGTGGCCACTTCTCGATTTCAAATCGCTGAGTTTGTTAAACAAAAATTCGTTAAATTTGGACAAAATATGAAATAAATCAAAAACAAATTCAAAATTCGGGCTTTGAGGTATGCATATTCAGGAACAAGATTACATGTATTAAAATTCGATGGCTCTAGGTGCCGTCGCTGTTCAATAATGGGAGGAACATACATGTGCGCATAGAGATTTTTCATTATTTAATTTAAAAAAAATAATGCATAGCGATCATATATGGTGGCAAAAATTTGAAAAGTAATTCGAACGTGATACACAAAAGGAGAACGGACAAAGAGTAAGTCTCGAGACTCATAACACCTGTAATGTTAATAACAAAAATGGTTACCACTAAAATATAATCTTCAACATACACATAAAGTGAACGATATGCATTTCAAAGATTAAGCCATTTAATAGTAAATCTCTATATTGCGGTAAATGGAGATCGATAACTAAATACATATTCAATTAATCCATTTTCATCTGAATACAATAAAATCATACTTGCTTAAAAAATAAAGTAATTTAATAACAATTCCCTATACTGCTATATTATATCATGATTCGCTCTAAGAAATTCTCTAATAATAGCACGTAACCTAACCCATTTGTTTATACTACAGGTAAGGGGATTGATACTGATCCCCTGTTGTCGATGAAATTTTAAAGGGGATTAATGATGATCAAGGGATTGATTGGGTGTCAATAGCCGAATATGCCGCCGGCAGTTTTTTGTCATAACCAAGATCCCACTGATTACAAAAAATTATTAATAAAACTGATAGTTAATTGTTTAGTGACATAAAGCTATATCATGGAATTAAGAAGGAATTATATAAAATAAATATAAGGGAGAAAATACTAAAATTATTTAATATATTATAAATATCAATAATATTTTTCCAAAAGTGAAATTTATTGTCGAACCAACACTGTTGACTTTTCTTTCCTAGTGGAAGAAGGCTTTAGTTAAGGCAGTATTTTACTATGCAAAACAAGAAAGAAGGCTGATTTTTTTAACCAGATAATTTAAGGATTAAGTTGAGCAATTTTATGCCATATTAAAAAATGGTATCAATACATCAAGCACGGCCATCAGACTAATTAAAATCGAATTCTTGTGCAATTAGAATCTGTGGTTTTGTTTCTGAAAACGTGTTTCTATTTGTAATATTAAAAATAACATTAATGTAAAAAAATAATAGAACATAAACCTAGTGAACCATTTCTTTTAAATTTTTTTCATATTCTTAGTCTAATATTTATTTGTAAGCTATCTACGTGAAATTACTTGTATTATGATTATGTTGTTTGTAGTATATTACAGAGAAAATTGTAGGGAGTTAGATGGCAAAAACCATTATTTTAAATAGGAAGATAAGAATTGAGAACCCCTGGTTTAAATTATGAAACTCAAATTTCAATATTTATCGATGCTTTTGGAAAGGCTACATAATTCAGACAAATGAAAAAACTGCAAAGGATTTTATCCTTCAGGTCATTAAATAATTAATTAATTATTAAGTGTAGACCGTGCAAACTGATAAATAATAATCACTGAAAAATTACTAACAGATATCAAATATTATTAATAATGTCAAAGAAACAGAGACCATTTGTAAACAGTTACCCTCATTTCCAAGTACCTACCATTTATTGGAATCGTATATCAAAGGATAATGCTAAGACTAAGTAGCTCTCGGTAGCTAAGGCACGTTTTATCACCTCTCGATACAGACATATCACGTGAACGAAAGCCGCCTCTATATTTTATTTCCCTTCTGGTAAACCATATTTCATCTCTGTTCAAACATTTACACGGTTTCCTATTTCTGAAATCCTCGCTTTAGAAATCGCTATAAAGCCCTTTGTTCGGTGGATGGCGTGATCGAAGCATATGCAGTTAATCGCCAGCTAAAGTCAACAGAGGGAAGAGCCGTGTTCCTGTTTCTGCTCTTTCTATGCTGTTCATTAACGCATTCCAGATAACCAGGAAGTCAGCTCGAGCACTGAGTAATTGGCTAGTAATTACTACAGGACACGGGCGCTTCTATGTTAGAAGAGAACTATTTCATTCCGCAGCCACGAGTTCTGGTGGTAAGCTTCGTTTTCCGAGTGAGTTGTTATACGGTCCGCCTCCAACCGTTGCGGATGTTTCTTATCTATGACCGAGCATTAGTTGTAAAAGCCACATCCCAGACAGAATGGCTTTATTCCGCCAGGCCTCTGGCACAGCGTGAGGTAACTAACAATGAAAAATGGTTAATTTTTGAAGTCCAAAAGGAGTTTCACTAAATTTTTAAAACCCCTTGGAGAATAAAAATTAATTCTCGAGATGGGTAAAGGAAAATGAGTTTCGTTACTTCCGTGTCACGAGAAAGCTTTTAGATTTGAATTTTCTTGCATCCGAGCGAAAAGCTGGATTAAGGATTTTAATCCCAAATATGCAGAGATTGTATTTTGCTCTCCAGGAAGGAAACCCTTTCACAAAATACTTAACGCAAGTCGCAAAACTCAATTTTGGAAGTACCTTACTTGAAAATTCTGATTGCACTTTATTTTATTTATTATAGTAGTATAAAAGGATTCTGCATTTTAGTTACCACGTTTTACATTTTATGAGTCTTCCGTTTTAAAGCGTTCCAAAACAAGGATAGCATTTCTTTATGAAATAGCTTGAATTTTTTTTATTGTATTTCCTATCTATTGCTGGGAAATGAACAAATCGAAACGATTATCTACATCAATTTTGTTTATTATCTAATTATATATCTTAAAAAATAATGTATATTATACTTACTCGTACAAAATATTAGAATTACTCTTACAAAATACATGCTGTAAGTTACAGAAATAGTAAGTTCAAAATTAAAAATTAACAATTTAAATTCTGAATTTTTGAAACCCACAAGTGATCGAATGGTTAAGACTGCAGAGCAATGGTAGTTCGATCCGGACATAAAGCTCAAGAAAGAACTGGTTGTATGGATGCATTCGTGGTGGCTTGCCTCATGTGAACATGAATATAAGCTAGTTTCTTTTAGAACGCCCTGCCGTGAAGTCAACTTCGCCGTTAGACAGACAGGCTCTGTGGGCTTTGCAGTATTCAAGTAACCTAACATAATGCAGCATGAATATTTAGCTCACTCTGTACATTCCTCGCTTTGTACACAAGTTTATTAAATAAATCGTCATCACATGCATACATTTTTAATATATTTATACATATAAATTAATTCTGAAAATTCTAATGAATGATAAAAGATTTGCTGCATTAAAAACTTAACTTTCTTTCAATTATAGTTGTACCTGTAACATCTAAATAATGAGTTTGTAGAGACATTAGATATTTTTTAGAGCAGGAGAGATGAAAAATGAGCAATGCCCTCACCGGGACTCGAACCACGGACCTCTCGAATACACATCGTGTGTGCTGACCACTACACCACAAAGGCATGCTACGGAAACAGGAGAATCACCTTATAACCTACATGCACACAGAAGGAAAATATATTTTACATAATGTAGGGCAAAATTTGTATAAAAGTTGCAGTCTTCTTGCAAAGCTGTTGTGTAACTCGCAACGAAGGCTCAGTACTTCAGCTCAATTATTATCCATATGAATTCGGAAATGTGATTAATTCTTGTTTCATTGAACGGAAAGTTAATTTAAGACAGCATAAAACTTCCCCTAAGTGAAAACTCTTTCGAGAACTTTTTCGTCTTGAAAGAGGAAAAAGTTGTGGAAGGAAGTGACGTAGCGATTGGAAAAGTCGGAGAATAAGTCTTACATATACTTTATAAAATTTGTTGTCAAATCATCTCTGTCAACCAATTTAATAATTTTTAAAGGCAAATGGATTCATTGGTAACATTGTATTTCATATTTTGTTTTGGCGGCAGTAAATAGTTATTTCTCAGGTTGGATTAAAAAAAAATGTATGAGAAGTGAAATTTGCTGGTTAAAAAATAGAAGTAAGAGAAACTTTATTAGTATGAAAGAGATATTGTAAATAACGAATTAATTAACGTCAAGCAGTGTCTCTTTTATATAGCAGCGTCAGCAACATATCTACCTATTTTTTGTCCGCATATCCCCTTATCTATTTATTTATTCTTCACTCTGTTCGTATAAATGTACAGCTAATTATCTGTTTATGTAACTGTGCATCCCTACTGTGATGAAGATCCAGCTAAAATAGATGACGAGACCACAGGTAGATTTCATAATAACAACAATATCAATATTTAAAAAACTGATAAACATAGCTAGTGCCCAGCGTGATGAACATGAGTAAATTTGAAAACAGTCCTGTTTAGATGCATTCCGTGGTTGTTACACGGCAATATGCTTCTGAGTGCTTGTTAGTGAAAGATTGTGGTTATTTATTTATGGATTTTTGCTGCTTCAATATTCGGCATAAAAAGTTTTATAATAACTTATATTATGTGGTAATTCATCTTATACCTCATTATATTTCTAAATAATTTAATTAAGATGTAATATTTAATTGATTTCAAAAACGTATTATAAAGAATTTTTTCATTTTTTTAAGGCGTGCCTTTGCGGTGCAATTGGAAAGCACTTCCGGCTAGCCCTCGGAAGATCCGGAGTTTGAATTCCGACGAAGACTTGGTTGACCTTCACCCCTTTCTCGCTCGAAAAAAAAACGTAATGGCTGTACAGCTGACGCTGATCTAAAATGTGGTGGAAAGTAATTTTTGGCCATCTGGATTTGTTAACTGCGTCCCACCCTTCCCAGTTACCCTATAAATGGGGCAGAATATAAGGAATATTTTCCTTCCATAACGCCTGCTGTCGGGGTGTAATTAAAATGCATGTCCGGCAAGCAAACAGAAAGTACACAGTTTGAATCCTGGCGTTACTGTCTTTTCATGTTTCCTATTCAAAAGTAAACTTAATGACCCTGTAAAATGTTACATTAAAACGTAAATCCTGTGCCACCCATTAAAATATTATTGTCGTTGCCATTAAGATAAAGTTAAATGATCACAAAAACATTCTTTTGTTAACTGAAGTTTAGAAGAACTGATTCTTTTGTTAACTGAGTTTTCATAAAAGTAAAATTTAGCAAAAGGTAAATCGTAGAATAACAGGCGTGAAAGAAGCATTTTTTTAATTTTTAGAAAACGTCTAGTTCTATACAGACTGATTCTAAATAACAACGGAATCTTTCTACCAGCCTTGAACTTTTATCGCTAAAGAAACAGCTATTGCCCATAAAATGTTTTACTACACTTCCATCATTGAGACAAGGATTAGCGGTGTTTCTTTCTAATGATCAATGATATCAACTGAGAATTTTATGGCTAAATTTGTCAAAAATAAAAGATTTAATCGCTTTTGGCCACATTAAATATATAATACTTTTACAAACAATTCATCGACGTTTTCGAAGTCTTACTATGGAAGTTACAATTTTTGAGCTATGGATAGAGTGCATTCATGATATTCATGTTATGAAAGATCATATTTTTTTAAAATCCCAGCGCGCAAATTTTCTTGTGACACATCATGTAAGAGTTTTACAGTAAAAAACACTCTGATCATTAGAATATGCACAGTGTTTATCCATTGTTATTGTGCAGCGCGCACTTCAAAAACAGTACGATGCAAAACTACCAAGATGAGATGATATCGACAGTTCAACAATCATAGTTGCTAATGTAAAGATAACAGCAACGGAAAGCCAAGTATTTCTAAATGTATAATGGGCAAATTAAGATAACATTTCGCACGTTGTCCGCTACAATAAAATAAAAAAAAAATCGCACTAGCTGCGAACTTTAGTTCCATTTAATTCCTCAAGATAATATCTGGAAAATTTTGCGATGGCGAATTGGAAATCATACGACCATCAAATGTGACAACATTTAGCGCACGGTGAATAGATCAAGTGATGCGAATTTTATAATCGCATGTAAGCATTGCAGCACAACTAATCTGGCGCCCGTCTAGGTTTCTGAGATGAATTGGCGTTCCATCTTTGTGGTATAATACATCGTGACAATGTGCAAATACGGAGCTTAGAAAATTATACTAGTCTCATTGAACGGAAAGAGAAATTCATTAAAATTAAACAACTTCTGCGCTCTTTAAGAAATAGGTATATGGTCCCTTTTTTCTTGCCAGAAAACTATCACAGTTATTATGTGCTATGATGTATTGCAGTTGTGATGATTTCCTCAATGAAAGATGATTCAGAAAATTTTTTTAGTCCGGATGGAGCTGTC
>KK112055.1:198071-226865 GCA_000611955.2 Stegodyphus mimosarum | reverse complement strand
CTTAATAATGAAAGCTCGTATCGTTGCGATAAACAACGTAGAGAAAGTCATTTAGCCATAGCTCGGATCAACACCAAGGTCCCCCGACCTTACGCCGAGAGATTTGTTTCTTTTGTTGGTGTGTTATGTGTCAGACGACAGCTCTGTCGTCATAAAGCTTTGTAGTTTAACCCTTTGAAGGCCCAAACGCCGGAGATAGCCTTTCATTCAAGCGACCGCAACCGCCTGAAACGGCCGAGATTGCGATGTTCTTTTCTTCCCTCGCCGTAAGGTATGCAGTAACAGGCTGAGTTTCCCCAAATCCATTGTATTAGTTCATTGTAGACAAATTGCCCTAAAAGGCCAGTGGAAGCTTCTTTGTTAGGAAGTAGAAAGGATGTCATTTGAAATCTTCACACCACTTTGCACTTTAATGGACGAGGAGGGAGGAAACGGACTAGACGGGTAATTGACGGGGACGGGCGTTTCGGTATTTTATGCATACAAGTTAGCGAAGGCTTCGGCTTTCTAAGGGTTAAGCCATAAAAATCATTACGTCTGTTCACACCTGTTTAGCAGGCTTTATGCCATAGCCAGTCAGGGAAGAGAAAGTTGCGCATGCTTAAGTGTGTAGCCGACTCGGCGGTACCATGGACCGATGTTTGCTTAGTGTGATTAGTGGTTCTTATACCAACCTGGCGTAAAGTTGAAAAGTTATAACTTTTCGGAAAAATTATTAAACCAGTTTTTGTTATGTAGTGTGGGTGCTTAGCAACGAAGGTCCGTTTAAACCTTTTATGACTTTAAAACTACCTTCAAAGGCAATGTTTTGCCCTCAAAGAAAGATCTCCAGGAAAACATTAAGTCGCATGCTTCAGTGACCATGGTAACACTTTGATGTGTTATGTGAAATAAGGAGAAAACATCGAACATTTATAGCAATTTTTTGTTAATTAATTTATACTAAAATTTGAAGGAATTTGCATTCATTTCATATATGTAATTTTAATTCATTTACTCTACGAGATACAATTTTTTGAAATTCGGTAAATTATTGCAATGGATGTTTACTTTTTAACGGCTTGAGGAGAACAAATTAATAATTTCTTTACATGCCATGTAACAATTTACAAAAATTGTGCATCTATTCGGAGGAAATTATGAATATTCCTGCTTTTTTCATGCGAATTACGCTAACCTGCATTACAATACAATTTATGTATTTTAAAAATAATGGAATTTTTTGGCACTATATTTTTTCTCTATCCTTACTATTAAATAATAAAGAATCTGTGTAAACGTATGTATTTATGGGGGTGCGAGAAGCGTGCGGATGCGAGAAACATACACCTTGTTTCTCGCATTGTGGAAAAAGGGCAGCACATAGAGCCACAAAAGTTTTTACCCTCCACCCGAACATGTTCATCTTGAAGTTCAAACTTTAAAATTCGAATTTCTTTTATTTTTTTTATGTTAGCATGAATTGAAAAACACTTTGATGAAGAAACTCAACTATTTGAAAGCAATATACTGCCACTTGGCAAAGCGTAAGATATTTATGGGTCAAATTTCATCAGGAAGTTCAGTGATTTAAAAGCAATATGTTGTCTTTCAGCAAAGGATAAGATATTTATTTGTTTTTGAAATTTAGTCAAAAAATTCAGCGGTTTAAATAAAATGCGTTGCCACTGTACCACACCCAAGAAATATATTTCGTTAAGTGCACATCGGTATCGCCACTGAGGGACTGGCGTCTGGAACGGACCAATGGGCTTCTAGTAATATTTCTGTTATTTCCCGTGACCTTTGCTGAATTTTTAAGCAAAATGTTTGAAAATGTTTTACCAGCAAGTTCTTGTACAAAATAATTAAAGCATCTCGCATTTCTTGTAAAACGTTTCAGTGCGAAATTAGATCAAATATAACCATGATTATATATGTAAATAGTATAAGTCTTAGCATTTTTACTGCAATCTATATTAGAAAGATGTTTTATAATAATAGCCAATGCATAGTTTTATACAAAGTGGACTTTCCTAATTTGCATTTCTGCACATTTAGTGCGTTAAATTTCACATTAATAACTGTTTACTCTTAAATGTGTTGCCTGAACAAGAAATACTCTGCAAACAGAATGAATTTATCTTATTCACAACGAGTACATTTAATTTATTCATACATAATTTTAATATTAACAACAGGTATAATCAAATCATTCGCAATATATACTTTGAATCCTACGCTTTCAGAATCAAAGGAATGGAAGCATTTCTTTGATAAGAAAATGCTAGCTTCATTGCAACACCTCTAGTTATTCGCAGCTCAATAAAAATTATACACTTGAATTTTCTTAATCCACAGGTGTTAGCAAATGCATAATATTTGAGGCTAATTGTAGTTTGATTTGTTTTCTCGATATAAAGAGCGATATATGTCACGAACATTAACCTGAATATCCAGGGCGTGATAAATTTCGCGAAAGCGAAATGTTTACTATTAAATAAAATTATATAAAATGAAAGCTTTACGAGATTTTCTACTAAACTGATAGCAGCATTTATAACTGCGAAACAAATGCAAAATGAGATGTAATCAACAACGTGCACCCATATGCACAGTTTCAAAGATTCGGCATCAGAAGAGCAACAGAAGCTCAGTGGTACATTTTTGAAATCTCTCTCTCAATGGCGATACTGATGTACGCTTTTGAATTATGTGCCCCGGGCTAATGTGTTGCCATCCGAAAAGCGTAAGCTATTTCATTTTCCTCTGGAACATAAGCTGTCTGTTATTGATAAACAAACTAAGCGTTTTGAAATCAATAAAAAACGTTACCCATCCCAATTATTATAGTTTACTAGCTGGACTCGTCAAATAACAGATAACTGGATTCATCATGATCATAATACACTCACGTTTGTGAAAATTGCAACACCAAGAAGGAATCGTCATAATTGAATGCAATTTAATACACAGTTAAGTGGTAGTGGTACAAATAAATGATTAAATGTTCAAAGCAAACAAACAAGAACAAGAGATCAGAATCAGTATTTTGTGTGGCCACCACGCGCCGCAATAAGTGCTGCTACATGACGTGGCATAAGGTCAAACAAAGTTTGAATGTCTGGCTGAGGAAGAGCATTCCATATCGTTTGTACGCGTACCCAAAGTTCGTCTGCAGACGCAACAGGACGAGGATCACGAGCAAGACGCCGACCAATGACATCCCACACATGTTCAATTGGCGACATATCCGGGGAACACGCAGGCCAAGGAAGAAGCTGTACCTGCTGCGCTGCAAAGAAGGATTTAACAATCCGAGCAGTATGAGGGCGGGCATTGTCCTGTTGAAATACAGCGCCTGGCAAGCTTTGAAGGAAGGGAACAGCTTCGGGCTGTAGAACTTCACGGATATACCGGTTGCTGTTCAGATTGCCCACAATTCGTAGCAATTGAGATCGTCTATGATATGCTATGGCGCCCCAGACCATAACTCCGGGTGTTCGTCCACTGTGGCGTTCGATAATGCACTCCGGAAGGTGGCGTTCACCGGCATAGCGTCTGACACGAATGCGGCCATCATGGTACCACAAATTAAAGCGGGATTCGTCAGAAAACACGACATGCTGCCAATCAGCACGCCAGTCTCTATGCTGATTGGCCCATTGTAGCCGCAGGCGGCGATGGTCGTGCGTTAGGGGGATCCTGTATAAAGGAGTCCGTGCGCGCAGTCCACACTGCAGCAGACGTCTACGAATTGATGAAGCACACAATGAAACACCTGTAGCTATTGACCACAGTGCTGCCAATTGTCTAGAGGAAGCTGTACGGTCCGTCCGCGCCATGCGGACCAGGTGTCTATCATCGCGAGCTGACGTCACATTTCGGGGTCCACTCCCGGATTTCCGAGTTGTCCGACACTCGTCCGTCCACTGCTTCCAAACGCGCATCACTGTGCTGCTGTTACGCTGCACACGAGAGGCTACTGCACGATACGACAATCCAGCTTCACGAAGGCCGATGATTCTCCCTCGTTCAAACTCTGTAAGTTGTTCAAATCTCGCTCTCTTTCGTCGACGAGGCATAAGTACAGATTGAGTTAACGTTTACCACTAGCAGATAACCACCGATAACCATACACGCCTCGCTACAGCCGTCTATTTATTCGGATCCATCAGCCGTTCAGAGGGCGCTGCTCAGCATACGCATGCGCTACGGATTTGCAATTCTAATCATTTGCATAATATGCGCTACTTTGCATTTCCTGAAAATTTCAGCTCACTCGCGTAAGTCCTTCATGGTGTTGCAATTTTCACAAACGTGAGTGTATATTAGGCGGCTAGTTGTGAAAGCGGCTAATATTCAATTAAATGAAAGTTCAATGCATTTTAGGGAATATTGGGGTCTCTTTTATTCAATAGCAGTATTGTTCAAGACAGCAAATTAAATCTCGATATATACGAATTACTTCAGTTCCTGACTAAATTCGAGACAGATATCAATAGACATCCGCCAAATATATTGACTCTCTGTCGCCCAAACGATATAGTAGTTAATGACTCTGACTACCCTACCGAAGGGCCTGTGTTCAATCTGGAGACAGCATGGAGGTTTGTTAATGTATAGTACGGGGGCACTCTAAATATATGACGAGTCGGAAGTCTCTCATATGGATTAGTAGTAGATGAAGAGGGGTGGATGATCCTCGGACCCACTGCCCGGGTGCTCTTCCCCAATATTTGAGGCGGAATTGGGCAAAATTTTACTATCACCTATATGGTGTTCAAGGCTCTTGCCAACGACTGACGTTATCTTGTAGTAGCCGCGATGAATTTTGTGGCCTTGTTCTAATATAGACAAGCTAGATTAGTCATAACAACAACAAAAACAATATTGACCATCTGAAATGCAATTTTTTGTTTCGTTCACTCATCTTTATCATATATATTTACAAAATCGCAAATTTAGAAATTTATCATTCCGAAACCATTTACCATTCTTATGAAACAAATTTAAATGTTTTTCACATAGCAAGAGGCGAAATTATTAATAAACTCACTTCCAAAAGTTAAGCACGTGCAGGAAAATGCTAATTTCCGGTATCCAGTTAGAATTGAAGAAGTTGCAATTCGCTGCAGAGCTAGATGGAAGTATGCAGATATGTTAGATAACAGCCAATTGCGCTTTCATGTCAAGAAATATGCAAAAAAGCAGTCTTATAAGAAGTCAGCTTTATGAAGGGTTACAGGAGTTGATTGTAAGTGCTGATAGAAGGTGTTTAAAATTTTCGTTCAATTTGTTTTCAAGACATACGTATTTCTATGACTTCTAGAAGACGAATGGAAGATTCTGAGCGCTGGCGTGCTGTGGTGCGCACTGAAGCAGGACAGTTGATCACAGATGTTGCTCTTTTCTTCGGCGTTCATCATTCTGTAATTTCACATTTATGGGAACAATTCCAAAGCACACAGACAGTTCAACGAAGGCCCATAGCCGGTCGCCCAAGGGTTACAACCCCCCGCGGAAGATCGATATGTTGCTATTGTAGCCAAGCTGAATCGCAGAGCGACCTCCACACGTGTCACAGCTATGGTTAATGCATCCATTGGTAAGGTGATATCTGCAGCTACTGTACGTCGAAGATTACATATGAGTGGACTGTACGCCCGGGTACCTCTAATTTGTGTCCCTCTATCCGTCCAATCAAGAGGAGCACGATTACAGTGATGCCGGGAACATGTCAGTTGGAACGTGTCTGACTGGGGCAATGTCATGTTTACTGATGAGTGAAGATTTGCTCTGGAGTCAGATGACAAGGGTGTAAGGATATGGCGTGAACAACGAACCAGCAATCAGTCCCAAAACATCACCGAGCATCACGCATTCGGAGGCGGAAGCATTATGGTATGGGCAAGAATCTTATTAGAATATCGCACCGACCTGCACATCTTTGAACGGGGTTCTTTGACGGCTGTCCGGTATCGAGATGAAGTCCAAGAACCCATTGTGAGATTGTACGTTGCAGCAGTTGGCCCTAGTTTTGTTTTAATGGACGATAACACACTTCCCCATAGAGCTGACATCGTCGATGACTACCTGGAGAGTGAAAGGATTGCGCGTATGGCTAAATACATTTGCAATTATGCATGCAACTGAAAATTAATTAGCATGAAATGTTACAGGAAGAAAATCTGTTTTTATTTTAAAAATTATTATTAAAAATATTTAGCTTTTTCTTAGATTTCTGATAAACACCTAATAACCCAAAATTCAATTACTTATCTAATCTCATCTGCACATTCAGTTTCTCTTTTAGTTAATCCGCGTTCGAAATTATAAAACGAAATAAATCATTTAAAATTCCTATGTAATTGTTGATTCAGATATTTCTAATTTATTATACTCTTACTTAAGAGTATAGTTCGGTCGTCTGAAAGCAACCCTGGCTGGCATTCTGCCAAAACACATAGACTCGTCCAAAAGGGGCGTTATTACTTGCTGCGATGCCAAAGGTCACGTGAAAGTCTTCTCTTCTCTGGAAAGAGAAAATTTATATCCTGGATGGAAAGAAAGTCCCCATCCTTCCACCCTATTTTGAGAATAATTCGCATGCGCTATTTTGAGAATAATTCCGAACGGCGCAGGCGTGTTTGCGCTCATGGTCGCGGATGAGGCGGTCGAACTATAGACACATAGATGCCATTTTTCGTGTCCATACCGTGACTCATAACCATTCCAACGACTGTTGTGAAAGAAAAGATTGAATCTGTAAAAACTATCTCTGCGTGGTGATGACACGTTGCTATCCTAAATGAAGGGAGAGTCCCTATGACCTTGAAGTGTCTATATTAAAGTAACAGACTCACACAAATAAATATAAATTACCGCCTTTGATCCAACGTCAAATTATTAACGGTCATCGTTTCAAGTTAATGCGCTTCTTAATCACTACCATTCTTTCATCGCAATTTTAATCTATTCTGTTTTTGTACGGTAATCTAAAAATTAAGTATATTTTTATCTGATGTTAACTTACTTATTTAATGCATTATGATTTCTTTTTTAACACATTATTCAGTTTATGAAAGTCTAAAACAGGATTTTTCAAGCAAGATACTACTGTAAGACGTTTTTGCAAGTCTCACGAGACATCGTGAATTAATATTCTACGAGTTTTACCAGCAGAAAATTAATTCTTATTCCTTTGTAAGGGAATTTATTTGCAAAAAATTTATAACACATACTTTATGAATTTTTAATTACAAACAAAAAAAAAGAAAGAATGTTATTAATTTCAAGAAGAAAACCTACATTTGATTACTTTTTAAGGATTCTTTTTTTAAGGAAAAAGAAAGACTAAAAAAGTAATTTTTAGTTCTACATAGGATACAAATTATTATTTCATATTCCGCATCTCATTAATATCTTTTACGAATATTTCTGATGTATTCAGCAATGTTTGCATAATAAAAATATCTCCGGAAATTGGAAACAACATTTTAACTCGTAATTCTTTGCTGCTTTAGAGGAATATGTTCTGTGCTTGGAAGGAAACACAGCATACAAAGACTAATAAATCAATTAAAATAAATAAAATTGTAGTCTATTAAGTTTATACTGATTGTTACGAAAAAATATTGTTACGAATTTTGTATATAGATAGGTAATTTTAGCAAAATTATAAGTACAATTGTTGTATTTATTTTGTACAATGTAACATGAAAAGTCTAGTGAGATTAGCTATGCCGGAAAAGTAAGAATACAGGGGCAAGTCAATTTGTCATTGAGTAAATGGGTATCTCGGTAATTTGGCAAAGTATCGCCGAACTGGCAGTGGTTTTGGCGACTAAATTCTGTCGCCAAATTTGGTGAAAAACCGCCAAAATTGCCAACCATTCGGCGAAATATTGATGCGGTTGCTTATCACAGTAATACAGGGTGTTTATAAAGTCCCTGACCCATTTTGATGTTTAATAACTCATAAAATAATGAAGATATAAACAAACTTACGGCTTTTATTGATGGAACTAGCGGGCAAGCCCGCCAGCTGAGCGGGCTGGGCCCGCTTGTTCCTTGGGATTCGAAAGTTGGACAGAACTACCAGTGTTTGATTTTCTAGGTAGCAAGCATGCCAGTTGAGCGGGCTGCGCCCGCTTTATTAGCGTATGCATCCACATTCTCGTATACATCCACAAGATACTGCATACGCATTCCCCATCCGGAAAATGTCGAAAACACCCACGCCGTTGACCAGCTTAGCGGGCTGCGCCCGCTTGTTCGCTAGGACGCCCGCTTGTTCCCCGGGATTCGAAATTTGGATAGAAATACCAGTGTTTAAGTTTTCTATGTTGCAAACCCGCGCGTTAGCGGGCTGCGCCCGCTTGTTCACCGGGACGCCCGCTTGTTTCCCTTATGCATCCAATATACTTCACATGCAGGAAATCACGTGAACACCCACGCGTTCGCCGGGATTCGAAATTTCGACCTAACTACCAGTATTCAGCGATTTTCCTGCTGGCAAGCATGCCAGTTGAGCGGTCTGCGCCCGCTTTATTAGCGTATGCATCCGCATTCTCGCATGCATCCACAAGATACTGCATACACATTTCCCATTTGGAAAATGTCGAAAAAACCCACGCCGTGTAAGAAACCGCCAGCTGAGAGGGCTGCGCCCGTTTTATTCACGTATGCATCCAGAAGGCAATGCATACACGTTACACACGCCGAAAATTACGAAAACACCCACGCGTTCCCCCTGATTCGAAAGTTGAACCGAACTACCAGTGTTAACGGATTTAGCCGCTCATTCGCTAATTGTCCTTGTACGAAGTGTAAATGCGTACGTGTGCACAAATGCATACAATGAGTGAAAACTGTATTTGCATTTGAAAATAAAAAAAATTAAACTGAACTAAAAAATCTGATATGTACAACGCATGACTTCCTTATAAGGAATACTATATTCCACGGAATTTTCCTGCATTTGAATAAGAAAAAATTAGTTAAAAGAATTAAAAAAAAAGTTTTTTCCAATTAAAACTCTACAATCGAAAAAAAAGTTGTGATATATTTAAATGATCTGTAATAAATAAATAATTTATAATTTTGTAAATAAATATTTTCTTGCCAAAGCAGGAAACAAAACTTTTATTCTGCAGATAATAGATATGACGTCATTATTTAAATTTAATATAAAACATTATATTTTAATCACACTTCAAAATAATGTTTGGATAACAAAACCTTACTAAGAAATTGCTGGTACAACAAATTTTAAAAATTCAAATATTATAATAAATCTATAACGATGTGTAAAGCCAATTAAAGAAATAAAAAAGGAATACTTTTCCGCAGACGATTCGGGACCGTTTACCAATGCGCATGCGCTTTCGTCGTGCGGAACCATCGAAACCCATAAAAAAAAATTTGCACCTGTCCGAAAAAAAAATGTACTGGAGCATTTTTAATGACCCCGCTAATTAGACTCGTAATAATCAAAACACTATGAAATTAACGGGAGACCTCGTTAGAACGTCTGGGAGGTTTAAGTTTCAAAATTTGAAGCAAATCGGCCCATTAGTTCCCGAGTTATTAATTTTTTGGGCATTTTAAATTAACATTATTTTATCCTTCTCTTTTTTCTTAATGGCGAATGGCCTTGGCGATTCGGATCACATTTCACTCCCGAGGCTGTTGCCACACGGAAGCAATAAACGCGGTAATTAACGTATGCCCGGTTTTTAATTAATAACTTCGTTAATTAAAGTCGTACGAATATGAAAATGGTATCGTCGGATTCCTTGATTTTTTTCCAATCCGTCGATATGCGTCTCGAATTTGACTTATAAGAATTTCCAGAGATATTTGAGAAAACAAAATCTGGCACGTAGCCAAATCCCTCTCATTAGGGAAAACGGTGAAAGAAAGTCAACAAAATGGCAAATGTAGGGAGAACGTAGGGGAAAAATTAGTTTTTAATTAATATCTCGGCTAATTAAAGTCGGAGAGTTAAGCGAATGGTCAAAATGGCCTCCCACGGACCTCCCGAATCCAACGATACCTTCCGCTAAGCTCTGCACCCAGCCGTTCCGAAGAAGATGAGGTTACAAACACACAAACAAACAAACACACAGACGCGCACGGATTTTAATATAATAGATAACTTATATATTTTCCTTTTCAGGTTTGAATATCTTTACTTTTGTAAATATCGTCTGCGCGTGTGGTTAATTTCAGATAATTTCATTTTCCAGTCTAAATATCTGTACTTTTCTAAATATCGTCTGCTTATTAATTGCATTTTTCTCTCTTTTGTTTTTGCCAACTATTGCAATGTTATGGTTATGGCAAAGGTTAATGTGTGGTGTGGACTAATGCACGACCAAGTCATTGGGCATTTCTTTTTTAGAGAAAAGACGGTCTCATCAGTCGTATACTTAGACATGTTAGAAAACTTCGCGTTTCCACAACTAGAAGAGCTTCAGCCACATATCTTTTTGCAACAAGATGGACACCACCTCATTGAGGTACCATCTTTCATAGTTCTTTGAATGACCATTTTACAGGAAGATGGATTGGGCGAGGAGGTATAATTCCTTGGCTACCCAGATCACCTGATATAATGCTGCTGGACTTTTTCCTTCGGGGATTTGTAAAGGACAACGTTTACAGGAGGAGAGTGTCGAACATTGATGACCTAAAAGCCAGAATTGCAACCGCAATAGCCTCTGTGGATGCCGACATGCTTGCCGGTTCCTGGCGTGAAACTGAATATCGACTTGATATTCTCCGTGCGACGAAGGGGGCACACGTGGAAGTTCATTGACAAGGGTCATGAGACTTTTTGAGTCTATCTAACCATTTATGTTATTAATTTTAATCTATCTTTATTACTTTATGAGTTATTAAACGTCAAAATGGGTCCGGGACTTATCATTGACTTTATTGTCAATAATAATGAATTTATTGTCAATAATATTGAACAATATTATTGACTTTATAAACTCCCTGTACATATTATAATTGAATAAATATAATTGGTCACTATATTAGCTATAACCATAATTCGACGCCCCCTACATATTCCTTTCCAGTAATTTCGAAAAGAGAAATATCTCAGCGACCGGGGGAAAACTATATAAGGTCGGAGAGAGCTCTTAGTTGGTTTTGTTGCGAGTTGTTAGTTTAGCATGAGTCCAGAGTATTGAGATATCTACCGGTTGGCTTTTCTTTTTAGATACGCTTTGCATTGCGCTGCGTTTAATGTTCTTAGTAGTTTGAAGTGTAGCTACTGATTGTACTCTGTGATAATGTACCAGTATTTCTGTGGAAAATTCCAAAACTCTGAAATGTGTCTTTTGATAACATAAATTTTATCAACCTACCATCGGATCTGAGTGCATTCAATCCAGTGCGAACCCCTATGCACGCAACAATATTATTGATTAAAAAATCGCTAAAAATCATCACTGGTTTGCGTCTGTGCCATACAGATCATGCCGATGCATTGTGGGCTGTAGATAAACTATCCTTCAGAGCAGTGATGGCGAATCTATAAGACGCATTTATGTTCATAGACAATAATTTATAGCCACAACTGCATTTTATCTATAGCAGAATAAATTTTGAAAGTAAGGAAAAGAGAATTCACGCAACAGCACTACCGCGCGAAGATTTTCAATGATTTTAAAGCTGGACTAAATCAAGAAGAAGGCCTCCAGTGGTGAAGTCCATTTCGTGTGAGTTTTTCCAGCGAACAGAATTCTTCTTTCATGGATGCTTTTCCTATCTTTGTAAACCACAGGGCAACAGACACATTGATTTCTTATATATGTGTTATTCTTTTCATTACTTCTTTCCCAGACATTCTGCATACTTCAATATATCTTTAAGCAGAAGGGAAACGAATTGTTCCTCCTTGGGCATTACGCTATATTTCTTAGAAATATGATTACGAAGAAATGATGCCATTTTGCTTTACACTGTTTTTTCTTCACTGCATATTTCTCTAACATTGATTTTACAATATTTATTTATTTATTATTACGAATTAATTATTCATTATTCTCCCTTATTACGAAGAATTTTTTGTAGATAAATTAAACTTTCTAAAAACATTTTCCTGCCAATTTATTAATACTGTTTCTGTCTCTTCTCTTCGCTTCTTTTAACGAAACATTTTTGCAGAAAGTACTGAATTCCTTTTTATAACCTTGTTTTTGTTTTCCGACTTACTATACAAAACAGCAGACTTTTTAAGGACATTATCATTTTATAATAAAATCTGCTTTTTAATTTTTTTTTCATTTTATAAATGCAAATATATTTTTTTAACATTTACCTTAAAAGTTGACCTAATTTTATTATGAAACGCAAAATTTTATTCTTTATTACTACATTTAAACTCGAGCATCTAATAATGTGTCCGCCATAATGTTTTGAAATTTTCATAAGTTATAAAACCAACATTTCTTTTAAAATAAAGCGTATAAATAAAATATTAGAAACAGTTGCGATTAAATATTTCCAAAACAATGATATCATTCATACAGAAATACTTTGTTCCGAAAACCACAAAATAAAATTGTAATTTATTACTTTCAAAGTTCCGAAACAGAGCTTCAATGAGAGATTGTGCAGTTTACAGAATGAAGGCTGTTCGAAGGATTGCGCAGATATTTTCTAACAGCTATTTGTTTTATTTACTTCTACTGCCATGAACTGCTGAAGTGCATCATGGGCAACTAAGAAAAGCTGTCGATAAAAATAATTACGTTCTTATTTATCAGTTTCCTTATTTTCCTTTATTCTGCAAATTAATAATGTGCATTTTTTTTGCTTTAAAAATGATTGAATTAGGTTGTTAGTATCTTCCGGTTAAAGATTTTATGCATTTAGTTAACCTGCATGCTATAGTTGTAGAATTATCGCCAATTTAAAAGTTGTTTAAGTGCGGCTAAGCCTAATTTTTTTTTGGTCATAGCAGCCATAATGTAAAAATTTAGATAAAATTTATAAACTGTAACATTTATATTTATGCTATTAAAAACAGTAACTTCATACAAATTATGCGTTAAAAGAAGAAAATATAACTATTCTAATTTAATTCGTAAATAAAACAACCATAAAATAAAACAATAATCTAAAAGAAAGATTTTACGTATAATTCACGTTCCATTAAAATTTGTATCATCATAAAAAGAGTATAAAATACATAATTTATAGCATGTCTTATATTAACATAATACCTTTCTTTCTATGATGTATATATTTTTAACCTTTTCTTCGATACCCTGTATTTACGGTAATTGAAACCGTCTTTGTTTAAGAATGCTGTTTTGGCACAGCGTTAAAATTTGTCATAAATATAGAACTACGGTGTGCATTGTGTTTTATTTTTGGAGATGTTTGTAACTGTATATGCTATGCATAAAAATCACAGACGAATAAAATTCTGTATACATTTTGCGGAGGATGGTAAATAGACATTTTAAAGGAGGATGGTTCTTTCTAGATGTAACCTGGAAAGAAAGTGTACATAGTGAAATAAAGGACAACATTATTTACACAAAGATTTTCTTTTCTTTTAAAAGATCTGCATAAGAAAGAAAGGAATACCTTTTCTTTCGGGACAGTTTATCCGAGATAAAAATAAGAAGGTCAATTGTTTAAAAGGCTCAATAAATTAAAACATTTTCTATCACGCATTAGAAAGAAGTATCTAAAACTTCTATATAAATATTTACTATTAGATTCATTTTAATAGAATGAATATAATCAAACTTGCTTACATAGAATTGCAATTACCTCAAAATGATTGATATACAGAATAATACGATACATTCATGTATATATTATATATAATATAATAATAGTAATAGCATGTATATAATTTTATTGTACATAAATGTAAAATAAAAATCTTCCCTAAAACGAATGAATGCGGTTTAAAAAAAATCAGAACCTGGAATGTAGAATTATGCTTTTAAATTTAAAATTCCTAATTTTATGATTATACATACATGTTAAATAAATGAAAATAATTATATCTTTAATCAACATCTTTCTCCACGAAATATTGCCGAAAGAAGAACACGCTGCAGAATTCTTTATGAGAAGCATTTACCCTAACAAATATGGAAATATGTTGTCACTAGAGACGAAACTGGAGGTACTTAAATAACTGCAATAAATAGAGACCCATTTATAATCATTAAAGAGTAGAAAAAAATTTTAAAACATGGTTCAATGAGTTTAAAGAACGTTTTTCTAAAGGATTTATGATTGTTGCTAGTTTTTCATACAGTTAAAAATTAAAAATAAAGAGAGCGGAGAAAAATGTTAGCATTAACTCTAGATGTTATAAAAACATATTTTATACCCAGGTTTCAAATATGAAATATCTTCTCTTTACCCAATCAGTAGAACTGCATCAAGACAAAGCAAGCAGCCGCACATCAAAATCCACTCTTAATTTCTTGTAAAACGAAACAAGAAAAAACTACCAGGGCAATACACTTCACTCATATGTCTACTAAATCTTCCGATGTGCCACTCAAGAATGTTCACGCATTCGCACTTTTAAAACGCGAACTGTCTAAACGTCAACCTACAACCCTCCTTGGACTTTGGAAAGCTGTTCAAGGAGAATGAGATAAAATGCGGTGCATAATGATTATGAAGAATAAGTGTTAAAAAATAGATCTCCTAAAACCTAAAACGTTTAGGTAAAATACACTCACTTCCAAAAGTTAAGCACAGAGAGGAAAATGCTAATTTCCAGAAGCCAATCAGAATTGAACAGGATGCAATTCGCTGCGGAGGTAGAAGGAAGTATGCAAATATTTTGGGTAACAGTCAATCGCGCTTTCATGTCAAGAAATATGCAAAAAAGGCAGTCTTATAAGAAGCCAGCTTTATTAAGGGTTACAGAAGTTGATTGTAAGTGCTGATAGAAGGTGTTTAAAATTTTTCGTACAATTTGTTTTCACGACATACGTGTTTCTATGACTTCCAGAAGACGAATGGGAGATTCTGAGCGCTGGCGTGCTGCGGAGCGCATTGAAGCAGGACAGTCGATCACAGATGTTTCTCTTTTCTTCGGCGTTCATCAGTCTGTAATTTCACGTTTATGGAAACAATTCCAAACCACACAGACAGTTGTCCGAAAGCCGGTAACCCAAGGATTACAACCCCCGCGAAAGGTCGATATAATGATACTGTAGCCAAGCTGAATCGCAGAGCGACCTCCGCACGTGTGACATCTTGTGGTTACAGCGTTCATTGGTAAGGCCATATCTGCAGCTACTGTTCACCGAAGATTACATATGAGTGGACTGTACGTCCGGGTACCTCGAACTTCCATTCCTCTATGCGTCCAATCAAGAGGGGCACGATTGCAGTAGTGCCGGGAACATGTCAATTGGAATATGTTTGGCTGTGGCAATGTCATGTTTACTGATGAGTCAAGATTTGTTCTGGAGCCAGATGATAAGCGTATAAGGATATGGCGTGGACAATGAACACGCAGTCAGTCCCAAAACATCACCAAATATCACGCATTCCGAGGCGGAAGCATTACGGTGCGGGCAGGGATTTTATTAGGATACCGCACCGACCTGCACATCTTTAGACGGGGTTCTTTGATGGCAGTCTGGTATCGAGATGAAGTCTTAGAACCCATTGCGAGATTGTACGCTGCACCAGTTGGCCTTACTTTTGTTTTAATGGACGATAACGCACGTCCCCATAGAGCTGACATCGTCGATGACTACCTGGAGAGTGAAGGGATTGCGCGTATGGCGTGGCCATTGAAAATCTTTGCGATACTCTCGGCCGTGCTGTATCTTCACGTTTTCCACCTCCAGCCACCCTTATCGAGCTGGAAACTGCTTTACAAGAAGAATGGCGATTGCTTAATTCTGCGGTGGTTGACCACCTAACTGAAAGCATGGTCACAAGGTGTAAACTTTGTATACAGATGAGGGGGATCACATACCCTATTTATACCTTATTACCTATTTATACCTATTTATACCCCTATTTATACCTATTTATACCTTTTTATTTTATGCTGTTTATTTTCACTTTATACACAATTCTGTTTGTCTCCAGTATGTCATTATCTGATAACTTACAAAAATTTAATATTGTTTTCATTTCTGTATATAATTATTGCTTTTGTTTTATGCATAAATATATATGCTACTTTCCTGCCGAATTTCGTGTCAATCAAAGCAGTATTTGTTGATTTTTTTGCATTTTACATCTTCGTGCTTAACTTTTGGAAGTGAGTGTATTTCTATAATTATTAGAAAAATCGTCTAAAAATGTACAAAGAGGTTCTATGCTGTTATATATTAATTAAATATAAACACATAAACGTCGCTTTCATATTCTATCATCTTTTCAAAAGTTCATACAGTTTATTAATGTAATCATATATTAATGATACATTAGTTCTTCATAAATTCGAAAGAAACAGTCTCTTTCGCTTTGTCATTATTTCGTTTCGTAATATTTAGTAAAAAAAGGTCTTTACGCTTTGACGAGAACTTAGTAGAGACGAATAATTTTGATAAACATACCCAGTAATGACTGAAAAATAATAATAATAATGTAACAGTTAACGGGTTTTCAAATTTGATTAAAGTTCTCAGCTCTTCCGTTTCTAGTGGAATGAAATCAATGCTGAGGAAATTCTGACTTGTCGTTACTACGCATCAGTTCTTTTTAATTAGATGCTTAACTTCCGAATTCGAAGCAAACACTTTGACATTAACGACAGAAATTCTTCCAAGGGAGCAATAACTGTCATTCTAGGGACCAGTAGTTTGGAAACTGATTAGTGTCATTATCTTACCAAGATGTTAGAGCTAGAGATGTAATCTTAAATACATTTGGTTAGATAAGACTTTGCTATATTCCTAATAAAGTCATTTTGTCCACATGACATAATGTAGAATTAAAGGACAACTTTTAATCTAAATTATACTTCTCAAAATTTCTATTTCTTCCCAGATTAATACAAGAAAATATACATATTCTTAAAAACATGATGAGGTGAAAATAATGGATGCATAGAACTGCAATAGTCTAGATAAAAGAAATATTTTTCGGATTATTTGGTTACGGTCAAGCAAATCGAAAGCTGTCTGTCTATGGAAAGGGATGCTTTTGTAGATTTATTTCTAAATAATTATAGCACATATCCAAATTTTGCACATGTGGAAAGCTACGGAAGCTGACAGGTAGCTAGATCGTTCACCTATCACTGATAATCATCCGAAACGCTTAGTTATACGAATCCTTAATTTTCTTTCTAGTTTGAATAAAATCAAGCTTGTTATTAATTTATTCTCGTGTTTTTATTTCTTTTCCTTTGGTTTAACCAACAAGAACAGATAGTGCAATATAGTGTATACTTTAAAAACAGTTAAATTGATGTAATTGTGTATGCACGGTGAGTAGAAACTTTGAACTACTATGTTCTGAATGATAAAATAGTAATGTTAACATTCTTAATATAGATAGTCTTAGCAGTAAATAAACTAAATAAAAAATTAAATAAAATAAAAATAACACTCTGTGGAAGTAATTAATTTTAATTAGTATGAATTAAAATATTGTATAATTTCGAAAGACAAAACTCTTATTTTAAAGGCCAGCAGTGAAAACATATCATTAATTTTTTTTGTCTTTGAGTTTTATGATATTTGGAAAATATTAATTAATTACCTTATATTTTAAAAGTATCATTTAAGAAATCAGTCTGTTTAAAGTCATGCCTGTTTAAATTAATGTTCTACACTGTTTAACGTAATTCTATACTGTTTTTAAAGTAGCGATATGGAAAGTAAAGAACTTGGGTAAAATGTCACAAAAGATAACCAATTACTATAAAGATATAAAATTATACATTGCGATTTGATAACTAATTCAAATATATATTCGCGTCTTAACATGGTAAATATGTACGTTTATATAATAATCAAAACAAATCATTATTTGAAGAATATAATTAAGCATAACAAATATTACAAGTTCCGCATATTGCCTACTGAACCATTCTCAGTAGTTAAGATACAGTAACACGCCGAACCAATATAAATTTAGAAGTCAAATAACAAAAATCAGTGTTATATTTTCAAGTTTTCACAGGACTAGTTTGGATGGTTTTACGGAACCATCATCTTCAGCTCCAAAAGCGCAAATGAACGAGATAAGATATAATGATTAGATAAAATAAGATAAGAAAGCCTAGACAGGAGACAAGCTACTGACGCCAACTGTTGATGAAACCAGAACTAAAACATAATTTCTTTAAAGGCTGAAGGCAAAGATGGATTGGAATTAGGGTCGTTAACTAGAACAAAAAGATTTTTTGAATGTGAAATGCCTCTAGACAATCCAGTTTCCCAATGGAAGATGTTTTTTGAATAATTTTAGCGGCAGAAAAAGTGAAAGTGGGATTTTCGGACCAACAATGTTGGGCAACAGAAGACATCTGTGTTTCCTTTTTCCTAATTATTTTACAGAATTTCCTTTTCTCAATTTATTTTACAGGGTATTTTCATGAGTCCTTGCCAATGTGGTTTAATTTACATTCGCCAAACTAAGACAGCCTTAAAATTTCACGTTAAGGAACATGAGGTATATATGTTAGAAAAAAGGAAACACAGAAGTCTTCTGTTGCCCAACATTGTTGGTCCAAAAATGACACTTTCAATTTTTCTGCCGGAAAAATTATTCAAAAAACATCTTTCATTGCTGAAGTGGATTTTCTAGAGGCATTTCACATAAAAAAAATCTTTCTGTTCTAGTTAACGACCCTAATTTCAATCCATCTTTGCCTTCAGCCTTTAAAGAAATTATGTTTTAGTTCTGGTTTCATCAACAGGTGGCGTCAGTAGCTTGTCTCCTGTCTAGGCTTTCTTATCTTATCTTATTTAATCATTATATCTTATCTCGTTCATTTGCGCTTTGGCAGCTGAGAATGATGGTTCGGTAATATCATCGAAACTAGTCATGTGAAAATTTGAAAATATAACACTGATTTTTGTTGTTTGACTTCTAAATTAACATTCTCGATAGCGATAAGTGACCAACATGGTGATTATCGCACCTGGCTGTTGTAAGTCTCTCAGCAGGCTTGGATGTTTGTTAGTGTATAATGTCTGTTTGACATAGGGACACTTAAAATACTGCAAAACAGAAAGTTTTCTCGAGAGGCTTGCTTTAGCTTGATAGGGATAAACGGTGGGATACCCTCGGATCCATTACCCCCACTTTCTACATCTAAATTCGGTTAGAAGTTACCGTTGATGTGAAGTTGGTCACCCCTCATCGTGCACATTGGACATCGCTCTTGATCATGAGATGGCTAAATAACTTATGGGTATTGCCTACTCTCAACGAATGCATTACGTTGAAGGTTTCCAATCAGTCAAAACAACGTAATGCCCACTGAAATGAATGTCTTTAAATATTTCTCAACGATATTGCGCAGTAATTAAATTATAGCAGAGTACAAGAGGCTCAATCAAAGTTACCATATTGCTGAGTATTATTTTCCAAATTTAAAAAACAAAATTTTATTAATTGCCTTGATTTTCAAATTAATTCTTTTGGATACTTTATTGACATTATATTTTTTTGTGTGTAACTTAAGTCTTGTGATCTTCATGTATTTATTCCTTATTATTGTTGCGTTCTACGGTTTCGTGGATTTGGAGTAATTGATGACAACACATGATGAAGCCTCAAAACGTAATTTATTCGTCAGTATTACACAGGACAGTTCCACGTTACAGTAGTAAAAAAACTCTGACAAACACGCTGAACAATCAGCAACACAGCCTTCAGGCTATAACGGTGAAAACAACTTCACGGAAAAGCGCTAAAGTACAGCTCCTGACTTGGTTCAGTCGCTCTCAAGCTATCTCTGAACCCAAAGCACAACTACTGAAATCAGCATACTTTAAATAGATACTCCAAAATAAATTGCTACTCTGCGTACAGGCAGGGTATATATAACTTTTTACCTGCCTTCAAGAACATTCTCGGAAAAAAACAGTAAGAATTCGTTCTAGAATTTCCTCACTCCGTCCATGGCATAGCTCCAATTTTACTGCCAAATGGACAATTTTGCGCCAAATCAGCTTTTCCTTGCCACTTTCCGGCAACCTAAACCAGCTTTGCGGGAAAGCAATCTTACCGCAGCTGGGCGTTTTGCGACAATATTTTAGCTCTTCCTTCAAGCTTGCACTAAATAAAGCTGGTTTTGCTTGAACGTATTTACTTATTTATGGAAGCGCGTAAATTATACATTGCAAATTTAATTTCATTGCAGCTATTTCTTGCTCACTCTGCAGGAGTAAGGCTGCAGCACTTTAGATCGCGAAAATCGTTTAACTATTTACGAAATGTCTCTTACTCCTGTATCGTTTTTTGGTTGTAAAAGTTTACGTTATACTTTGAGAGGAACTCAAATGTATTATTATTTTATTAGGGGGCCTAATTTTGAGGGAAATAATAAAAATAATAGTGCGATAATAAGCCTGTATAAACTGGGAAAATTTCAACTCTCAACTTGAAATTTGCTTTAATTTTAGAAATGTCATATGCATTTATAAGAATAAGTGTCAAGTATCCTTCCTTCAAACAGCAATATAATTTCACTACTCGAAGCAGAAAGTTGTGTTTTACAAATACTTTAAACAATACTAATATATTAAACACATTTGAATAAGTGAGGTATTTTGGAAATAAACTATAGTTTTCGATACCTTCTCTGCGCTTTCCTTGCATAATGCCATAATTTAATTCTTTTCATCGTAAATATTTTAGTATATTTAAAATCAAAAGTGCTAGGGAAATTATTTTTCAAGAATATTTCATATAAAATTACAAAGAAATGTTTCAAAATCCCTTTAGTGATAGAGAAAATAATAACTTTAATTTAATGATATATATTATAGTATTTTAAGTGCGTAGGAGGAATCCTGCACTTTTAGCAGCTTGTAGTCGTAATGGCTGAGGGTCGATATTTTGGTGCGCTGCAGCTTGAAATTTGCGTAGTTAGATAGATGAGTGCATGAACCAAAAATTTCCAGACGTAGCTATTTCAAAACATATTTTTATTCCATTATAATTCACATCAGATCATTTTTGTAGACAAGGAATTCATCTAATCATATTTAAACACAATATTTTTTATGTTTTAACAGGTTTAACTGTTACACAGGTTTTAAAGGTACGACATAAGCATCTTAGACCGGAAAGCAAAGTAGCGTGGAGATGTTTGCATGGCAGGAGTTGTAAAAGGAAAATGTCGTAGTTGTTATGTAACGTGGAACGATCTCGACTTTGGGAGAACAGATGAAGAGGACAGAGGAAACACCAAACTTAGAATAGTTAATTTTGAGGCCGCCAATCGTTTTTAGAGCAGCCATCGGATTTTGTTATATCTTATATATATACATGTGTGTGTGTGTAGATGTAGCAGTGTTGTTAAGCGTAGAACGTTGATCCATACTGAAGACGAAGAACACTGATTGCGTAGCATACTGAAACGATACCGATCCACAATGAGTAAGAAATTTGACAGTCGAGGCAGTTTTAATTCCACTTTTATTTAAATTCACATTTGTGGCTGCAGTTCATTCGGCCTATTCAAAACCACTACATTTTTTAATATTATTGCGTTAGGGTGAGAAAACAGCGGCGTCCAAGCAGTACAGAGGGCGAAGCTAAAAGTAAACATTTATCCAATATGGCAGTCTGTTAAGAGAAACGTTTTGGTTTACGTTAGAAAGGTTTCAATTCTCAGAGTTTAAGTTAACAATTAAGTACGTCATCAGCGTTACTCAAGCTTTGTGGCATAGATTAATCTAGAAAGGACGTAGTCCAGAAATGTTATTAATTTTTTTAGAATAAAGAGGAAATGAACAAATTAAAAACGAGAGATTAAAGACTAATAATGCGAAACACATTCAAAACTTCATGAATTATCTTCAAGCTGAAAATTACAAATTTATCAAACTAAGAATAATTTCAGGTTAAAAATACACTTAAATTTATGCACACAGTCTATATGGCATCTCTGAACTTGTACCAACTCACATAATCAAAAAGAAAACCATTAGAAGAAATTTTACTATGGACAAACTGAAGTCATTTCCCACCAGAACATTAAATCACTATTAATACATTTCTTAGGAATTTTATTCATTTAAATTTATAATATAACAATGATAAAAAAATGCTAAAATTAAAGTTAAAAATTGTCTTTATCATAAATTCTCTATTAATGAAATATATTATATTAGCTTAAATAATATTCTAGGCAAGCACATCACGTCTCATGACTTTTATTTTTAAATATGTAAGTATGTAATATCCCTGACAAATTTTTGTTATTCAGCCTATTTAATTTTCATCATGCTTTTACTAAAACCTATATTAACCAGTTTTGGTTGAAAATTTCTTTTTTCTAGGTATTCTTTTCAGTTCTTCTTTCGGTCTGCTAATTCTTCCATTCAATCCTTTTACCTATTTTTATGAATATTATTAACTAAAGCACAGTCATTCACGACCACGGAGGTGAAATTTGTCCTTGGAAAAGTGGAATTTTATAGTGACTCACGGGTATGTGGTCAAACTTTTATGTATCTGTTAAGTATTTTGTTTAGTCTTATGAATTAAAAAAAAGCCACATTTACTCAAGTTTTTTGTATTTATCATTGTTTCCCATAGTTTTTCCTGTTTAATTTATGAAGCACATTGAAAAATAATCTAAATTAAAAAAAAATGTATATGTGTTTTCCAAGTTTGGGAAAGGAGGGGGATGCTCGTTTAGCAACGATGAGAAGGGCGCGTGAGGAAAGAAAGGTTGAACACCATTATATTAGCACCTTTATTAATTTAACTTTTTGAAAGCTACTTTGAAATTCAACTCTCTTCTCGAGTTTTTAAATCTTTCTGCTCTGAGTGATGTTGATAAACAAAGTTATGTTATTATTCTCTGCTTGACTCGAATTAAATGTCACTGTTAAGATTTCGATATATATTTATTATTATCATTCCACTTAGTTTCATTTTCATGTTATTTACTACTATTTAAAAATATGTTCAAGTTATGTTAAGTTATTTAAAACTGCTTCATATTGTTTTTTTTGCTCTACCTTGTTTTTAAATTTGATATGGAGCAAAACATCTCTGTGATTTTATTTTTTCAATTTAATGAATGAATACAATTTCTCTATTATTCTATGATAATTAAAATTTAAAATCATGGCATCGTTGCTGTTAAATCAGATATAAATCAGATACAGTACAGGTACAATTTATGTTTTTGTATTTAATTGTTTGATTATATCTTCTCTTGCCTCGAAGAAGCAAATTTAGAGAAATAATTTTTCTTTCCTTTGCTATGGGAAGCCTGCTTTTTTTAGGTTTATTTCGGATGATATTTTAGTATTTTTCAATTTTAAGCATTGTTATTGTTCTCGAGAGATGCATGAATGCATCATGTCCAAGAGGTAGTAAATACCTGTCGTCGGCCAGGTCTTGGAGCACTTTTCATTTGACAATTCCCCTTTTTCACAGTTCCATCCCAATTCTGAGGGACAGCACACAAGGGGACGAATCCTAAAGTCTCCTACTCGTTTTTATCTACAACTATCCTGTCCAAAAAACTTACGGTTCGATAGTATTTTAAGTGTACTTGAGCTTCATAGGCGTTATTTATTTACAAACATTATGGTGTCTTTAGGATTCGAACTCGGGTAGCCTGATGTGGCAGCCAATTTCTCTGCCAACAGGGTGACAACTTTTGTTTTCAGTATTCACAGTTTTATTTATGTACAATATTAATCGAAATAATTTTGATTAGTTGAGACCCATTGGTCTATCTTCTGATGTGACAGCTGAAATACGTGTAGAAACCACACAAGAGAAGGGTAAAAAGAACCCTTTATTCACTCTTTTAAAATTCACAATGCGTCGACTTGGCGCTAACACACTACGCCTCACTCGGACGGTAACTCAAATAACAAGAACTAAACTAAAAATTCCAAGATAGTAATAAGTAGTAGAATTACAGGGCTCAGATAATCCTGTTTTCTAAAACCGCGTCGAATATCTAGTGGCAGCAAAGTAATAGCTGTTACGCCACTTTAACCAGCAATAAATGTGAAACAGAAGCTCACGCTACAAAATTACACCGCTCGCCCAAACTCTCTATGTTTCCATTCTAGTACTCAGTATTTAAACCTTTTCTTCTCAAGGTAAAATTTGCATTATTTCACGCGCGCTAAGAAAATTTAAATATTCTGGCATTGACAATTAGGGGAAATGAAGGCTTATAGGAAAGTAAGTTAAATTAAATTTAACACGTTAGTTAAAATAAATACAAATCCCTACAAGTTTCATATAATTTAATTCCTTACAAACCTTATCACAGTCACAAAAACATTAAGCAGATGTTATTTCATAATATTTTGATTTTTATCTTCTATTCATTTATTTATTTTGGCAACAAAGCATTGTTTTATACTTTTTAATGGCATAGCAATGCAATTTCATTAAGATATCTCCCGAGTCTCTTCAGAAAATCAAAATATTCATACTTAACCTTTTGATATATTCAAACAGAACTTATTTTAATTTCAGAATAGGAAGAAAAAGTTATTGTTTTTAAATTATATTTCAACACACTTATTATTGAAAACAATTTTGATGAATTTAGAAAAATTCTAAAAAATTGCATTCAATAATGAATTTAAAAATGAATGCACACATTTCTTTTCTTAGCATTAGAAGCAATGAATATTTTTAATTAAAAAAGAAAATAATGCTGGGTATTTAAACATGCTATATTTATTTGATATTTTCAAACTGCACTTATCCCGAGAAAAATTTCCAAAATTTCCCTAGGTTAAAAATTCCTGTTACTGGGTAGATTTGCTTCCTGTCTAGTAATTATATACGTAGGAATATAAGCATACCTTTTGTAAACTTGGAAGTCTTCGAGAAAAAATGTTATACCTGATCATGTAATCCGTATTTTTTTACTACTCAGGTTTTTCGTTTTTCTCCCTAAGATTTATGATTCTGAAAAAGATAAAAACAAGTTAAATTCAAACACTTTTCTAAATTAACTTTTATTACAGAAATGCACTCATGGGAATACTTGAATAACAAAGAAAAAATTAGTTAGAAAAATTAATAAATTAATAAATAAATAAAAAAATTCTAACGTCTGTCTTATGGCTAATGGTTGAAAATCATATTTTATATTGTATATTTTCACATTTGGAAATCCCATTATTTTTAGGCTTTTATTATAATTTCTAGGGAGTACTGGAGTATGAAGAATAGTTAATTGTTAAAATCTCTCTGACCGGCAAGGTCGTATATATAAGGCCTAACATAATTTTTGCAGCGTCTTTAAGAAAACAGATATACGGATATACGTGCTTCTTGAAATAAGTCCCCAAAATTAAGGCAATGTATTATAAGTACATAAATACAAGTATAAAATATCACGGGCATTTTGGAATTGTTATGTTGATAATTTTTCGAATTTTCTGTTGAAAAACAACATAAAGTTTAAGTTAATTATTCTTTAGTAATTCCGTGAATTATTAATTTAACATATTAATATTTGTTAGGTAAATTCTTATATTTTGAAAAGCAAATGCTTCATTGATATCTGCTTCTTTTATTTAAACTTAACCAAGAAAGCTTTGTTTCCGTGTGAAAGAATCCAGGAGAGGGGCGAATTTTGCTGTGTCATCCTTTTAAGGGTCTAACTCATTTCCTTAGAACATTCTAAAAAGAAATTGCTTTGTTCCTGTTGCCTTGAATAAAGTGCCCACTTAGCTCAAAAACATCCTCGGGATATCCTGAAGATGTTGCTTGCGAGAAAATGCACATCCTCAGGACATCCCGTAATATCCCCCGAACCTACCAAGCACATCCTCCTGAGTGCTTAATGTCACATCCCAGTATACTCAGAACATTCTACCTAACTCCCGTCGACAGAGTACGGGATGTTGTTACGACACTACACACTACATCCTCAAGATATCTAGGGATATCCCACTAACCTCCTAAACACATCCCATTATGTCCTCAGAACATCCTATCTAGGTCCCATCGACAGCGTATGGGATGTTATTAGGATTTAAAGTCCTACTTACTGGATCCTCAGGACATCCCATAATATCCCAGTTTCTTCCTAAACTCATTCTCCCGAGTGCTTAATGTCGCATCCCAGTATATCCTTAGGACATCCTATCTAGGTCCCATCGATAGAATATGGGATGCTATCAGGATTTGAAATACTAGTTATTATATTCCAGAATATCCCTTTAACCTCTTAAATACATACTCCCGACTGCTTAATGTCGCATTTCAGTATATCCCCAGAAAACGTCCTTACATTCCAGTGAAAGTGTGCGAAGGTGTTGTGATGCCTAAAACCTACTTATTTTCCACAGATAGTCTCAGGTCCTTCTTCTATTGTTACTATGGAAAAATAAGAAATGTTGAGAATATTTATACAACTTATTTTTTTTTATTTGAATTTCAATTTATTTAATAATTTGTATATATATCTAAAACTGAAGAAGCGACTTAAAATGGATTATAAATACATGATATTATAAGAGAAAATTTTGCTTTAAAATATTTAAAATCATTTTTAACCATTCAATAGCCCAAAACTGAATTCTTCAATATATTCATAATTAAATTATTCTACAAAATCAGCTCTGACGTCAGTGAATTTGTATTTAAAATTCAGTAATAAAATTAAGCATTTAATAACCTTTGAGTAGTGGAGGAGATGTGTGTAAATTTTGAAATTCTGAACTTAAGTCGGTTACGATGATTGAATCATTATTGACGGCTACAAAATCATTATTGACGGCTACAAAAAAGTTCATGAGTTCGTCTTGCTATTTGCTGTAATGAAGCAGAAATTTTCTAATCAATTTTTTTATAAGACATATAGCTTTCAAATTTAAATGCACTGTAATTATCTAACGGCCTAAACATTTTTACATCTTCGCAAACATGCAGTAGGCCTTGAATATTATGAGAAATATACCGTTTTATATAATAAAACACAAAATTTACTACGAAGAAATTTAGAGATTGGATATTCATGAATTACTGTCTGATTTTGCATTTTGCATAAGAGTCTAATCGAAACATGAAGTAGTAAAAAATGATTATATAACTTTTTGTTTAAAATTTCTTTTAAAACAACTGGGCCAGAGTAGAGTAAAAATTGACGGTATTGTAGCCTTTCCAATGTATCAATTCTTTTATATTCCTTGGTTTTCTTGCAAATTCAACTGGTACATAAGGCTTTAAACGGGTCAAATTTTTTTAATTAATTCAACATTATTATGTGGTAATCGTGCTTGTAAGCTGCTCCTTCGCATATCCAAATAGTAATAATTTTTCGTACTACTTTTTCCCTAAGCACACAAGGCGCATAAAGTCTAACGGAATATTTATTACATACTCCCGACAATTATCAAGGGGTATGACTAGCTCCTTGACAAGTTAATACTTTCATTAGATAATTTCACAGTTTCGTCCGTAATTTCTTTTAAAATTTCATTAGCTTTTGGTTTTGAACTACCATAATATGCACCCACGATAAATACGTTTCTAGTAGAAATAATATTCACCAAAATCGGGCACAGTGAATTATTATTTGATTTGAATATGGATAAACCATCAATATTTATTGCTATCTCTATACAAGATAACCGAGGCAAAATTTGAAGGCTACGCAATTTTTTAATTTCGTTTTCTAAGCCGAAGTGTACATAGTTTCCATTCCCCATTCTTTTTATAAAGGAATTCCTAGGAGTTTTATAAAGGAATTATTTTTATAAAGGAATTCCTACCAGTTTTTAAGGTTGTCATTACTTAAAACATTTGTAATTTTTAATAAACATCATGTTTATGAATGAGGAAATGACAATTCAGATAATAAAAATTATCTGAATTATCATTTCCCAGTCATTCCTAGTATCATCAGGGCGGGTGCCAGAGCATATGCAATCGATGCCGCTGCACCGAGCGGCAGAATTGAGAGGACGCAAAATTTTTAGAACTTTGGAAAGAGCTGGGTGGCAGAATTTTGAAGTTGTAAAGCAGGCAGGCACCGTGCGGTAAAAAGTTTAGCGCTGGCCTTGAGTATCATTCTAAGTCTTAGTAAATCAGCTTAGAAACTTAGTAAATAAGCGATCAAATTTATATGTCCCAAGTTATTTGCAATTTGCACAAAGGCATTCTTTGCAAATTCAAATTAATACGAATTTTGTTTAGTGCTTATCTTGGCAGTTGAACGATTAAATATGCTTTAAATGTATTCATTAATCACTTTTAATTATGATAGATGAAATTTCTCCAGAAACTGAACAAGTTCATGCTGATAGAAGTATTACTAATGTCCTTGTTAAATTAATTCGCCGGTACAAAAGCTATCACTTCTAAGTGTACCTGGTAACGAATTGTATTCCATACAGTTTGTTACCGAAAATCTACTTTTAAAATAAACGATTCATGATGTACAAATGTTTGAAATAAATTATGTATCTAAAATTTTGAAGTCTTTCTTACTAAAATAGTCGATTTGTATAATTCCGCTAAGAGCGAGTATTGCTTAACTTAAAACAGTATAAAACGTGTTCTTTTCCTGCAGCGATAATTTTAAGAGTATAAATGAAATATTTTGTACACTTAAATAGAATTGGTGTTCGTTGATTGAACACGCTAACTTATTTTTTA
>KK112055.1:134082-195133 GCA_000611955.2 Stegodyphus mimosarum | reverse complement strand
CCCCTCTATTTTTAACCTTAACGGAGAAACAGCAGCTAACAAACCTTCTTGCTTCTACTCGCACATGTTTCCGGTAATCCGAAGTTACGGTTGTTGAGGTAAAACTTTTATCACCCAGCTTGGCGATCTTTCTAAACATGCCTTATATTTCCAATTGCAAACGAACTGCGACTTATTTTCCGTTTCCTTATTTTCCGGGGACATTTTTTCCGTTCCTTATTTTCCGGGTGACATTTTTTCCTACAACCATATCAATTGCCTATACCCTCATAGGAAGCAACGGTGGCCCATCTGTTACCCTCATAATAACCTGATCACCACTTCCGGCCTTAATAGTAGCCATTGCCTCTAACGGCTAGTGCCAATCATTGGAAATTAAAAAAAAAATTTTGATTAGCCCGACTTAAGGATCTGTGGCAAAGTATTCTACCAAACAAAAAAATGTCTTTACTAACCACTTTCCATTTTTAAGTGAGATTGGCTTGTTTATACGCTATACACAAGGAAAAAAACTTGAAAAATCTCATGCAACCAGTTCGTTTCTCAGGATCTGAATCTTGTCGAACTACCAGAGTTTAGCGGTTTAATTCTCTGCAGCCTGAAGGATTATTTATTTAAAGCATAGTACATTATGGTCATCTGTTTATAGGATAAATGTCTTCGTGAAAGATTTTCTAAGCAAACCTGAAACGTAAATAATGTTTGAGTTCAAAGATATTAGCAAAATATCTAAAATAATGTTTACAAAATATATTATGTAGCAATTAGAATTTATTCTTAAACAGACTTTCAATATGAAACTCAAAACATGTGCATATAATTTGTAAGGAAGTGCTCTGATCACTAGGCACTGTGAAACAACAACAAAAATTTGAAAATATTTCGAGTTTTATTTACAACCAACATATACAAGACAAAAATAAGTGTAAGCATAATAATTAAATTTTTATATGCGGAATATCCATAGATTAAAATTTTGATTCTTATAATTTGATTTGTGTGTGGTGCAAGGTTACTTTACTTTAATATTTTCAGATATCAGCCTCCATAAAAAGTACAGTATTTTCAATGAATTTAATGAATATCTCCTCCAGCTTTTCTTTCAAATCGTTCTAGTCGCTAAGAAGGATACAATTATAGCGCTTGACTATATGCCCCTGACAAGCAATTGAAGAAACATACGACTTTAAAATGCATTTGAAATTTAAAAAAATTGAGCTGTTTAATTCTTCTAAGGGAAAAAAAGTACGAAAACTAAACTTACGATATAGTTGTAAAATACTAATTTTTTTTCCTAGATACTTAAGAAAATTTTTTCTGTCTGCGCTGTTAGTCAAATTTTAACTCATATGTGGACGCATAGATAATGAATAAAAGTTTGATTAGCAATTAGTTCTAAGATTTTAATAATTTAGAGTAGATGAAAGCAATTATATAAATAATTGATTTTATGTGAATACAATTGTGTGAATGGAATATGTGAATGGATTTTATTTATAAATGTAGGAAATATTTTAGGAATCGCTAATTCATGGAAAGCCTCTTTCAAATTACCTTCAGCCACAAATTAACATACGTGTCAGGAAAAGTTTGATTAAAATTAATAAAACAAAAAACAAGTCTCACCCCGATACTATATAAATATATTTTCTAAATGTAGTCCAACAAGCAATTCTTAAAAAGAAAAATAAAGAGCTTGCGTATGCTTTCGTATTAGCAAATTCGAGCTTTGAACTCTCAGCTCATCTTAAGATGGGCTGAGAATAACTATCCTCAGTCTGCTTAACGACAGGAGCATTTAGTATGTGTATTCTCAAGATGATAAACGATAAAGTCCTGAAGATATCTGAGAAACAACATCCTCAGGAGATCTTCATATATCCCGGGATATTGCGACTTAATAAGGTCATCCTTTAAGACGTTGATTTAAGAAGTCCTCAGGATATCTGAGAATCATCATCCTCAGGTTAACCTAACTGTTTCCCGGGATACTGAGATTTAAATAGAATGTCCTGAGGATGTCTTGTGCTATGGGGATGGGTACGTGATGAATTTAGGGAGGGTTAACGTTTCACCTACGAGGAAAGGTCACTGCTTCGGAGATCTAAGTGTCCAGTTTGGCTCCGGGTTTTGAATAGTTGCGCGTGGCAGTTTGGCTGTTTTGTCTTTTTGGTGAAAAAAGCAGAAATTTGGTCTCTATTGAGATGGCGAAAATCTAGTTTTGTGGTAGCCTGTTTTTTTTTTTTTTTTTTTTTTTTTGTGAAGTGAAGTGAAGGAAAATTTTGAGTACTGGTCACTTTATGCTGTACTTTCTTCGGATGAGGTAGTTTCCTCTTTCAGTTGCTAAGACGGGAACAATTATGCTCTCTGTAGGTAGGATCCACTGGCAGTTTGGGAACTGATCTTGCTTGGTTATCGTTGGAATTAATGAAGCATCTAGAGATTTTGGCTGGACTGTTCATAGCTTTAGCTGGTTTCGATTTGGCTATGTTAAACTCTTCGTCAGCAGTTAACGATTTATTCCGCGACTGGGAACGGTGAAGTACTTGACCTTGTCTGCATGTTGAGACACTTTGGAGACCTCCTAGGAGTTTTGTTCTTCTCCTTTATGAACTACTCTTTTTCCTGGAACGTCTAGTCGTTAGAAGCCGTTAAGACTGAAGTTTATTTTTCCCTGCAGTAGGTCGGAGTAGACACACATTGGGGATGGTATTGGTGTGTTTTACCCTGACGACTTACGTACGGACTGTATTCTCAAGCATGGAAACCTTGAGACGGTATTAGCTGCCAGCCTCTAAATATTGTAGCTGACTTACATCGGCTGCTCTGTGGAATTGCCCGTTAATTAAGGATGTCCGACCTTGGTAGCGACCTCGATGAGGAAAGGGGACCGGCCCTGTTCGTCAACGGATGCCCAGCGGCCACGTGATGCATAATTTATGCCTAGCCAAGAGTTTTCAGGGTGGCGCCTAGGAATAATGGATCCTTTCCACGTCAAGATTTCCAGCAATCAGATAAGTTACTTTTTTCCTTTCTTTTGTGTGATAGCAGGACATTTTATTTAATTAGTGGACTGTAACTAAATTAGGACGAATGGTAATTTAGGAATTCAAATCTGTATGAGACTTTAATTGACCCATTTTTGAAAATTACGTCTTGCTCCTACATCCTTACTCCGGAAGCAATAAATTTAGGCTGAAAGCTCAATCTATTTAAGGGTGTAATGTTTTGTGGAATTATATTTCATCCTCATGCTAAACTCATGCTAAAACTAGTGAAAAAATTATTACCATTATCATTTGAGTCTATTGACTATTATCATTTGAGTCTTTATAAAATTTCTTATTAATTTGAAATTTATATTATGTTTTCAATTGTGTACTGTATCTATCACTTATCCGATCGTTACCTGAACACGGTCCCGGAAATTAATGAAAAACACAACGCAATAACTTCCTAATAATTACGATCACAAATAAATGCTTAATTGAGTAGCTCTTATATTTCTATGTTTGTTTAGATATTTGCTAGTTAGTTTAAGTTTAATTTAGTAATTTTCACTTTGTTACGGATTCACCAGTTGATATTGTGGGAGTAAAAATCGTACAATATTAAAGCATTAAAATTAAGGGAATAAATTTCTCATGACGGCTTTTGGAAACTGGGGTTTCTTTGCGAAAGTCCCTGCCAATCAGAAGGTTAATAAACAGAAAAGGAAAGAAAATTATGTTCTCGTGCAAATTTATAGTATTTACATCACAATAATTATGACCAAGAAAAAGATTACAATTTCCTATATTTTATTTGATTCCGATTTGATAACTTCATTAACTTTATTATTATTATTTACTGAAGTAAAATTACGATCATTAAAATATTAGTTTTACATAAAACACCTGCACTGAAATCTCTAACTTCACAGACAAAGATGATAAATACAGAAAATAATCTCTTGTCAAAAGTATTTTGTGACTGCACTTTGATCTTAATTTTGCTCTTCTGTTTATTTTTTAAAATAGCTTTAATATCAAATAACTTTTCTCGAGCTCTGTTATTTCGTTTTCGAATTTCGAATTTGATTTATAGTCATTAAATAAAAATATCAAGGAACTGGATTCAGAAGTTGATTCCACTATTTTATAAAGACGTAGGCATAAAACAGCGAACAGTGAAACATAATTGCTCGTTCAGTTTTACCTTCATGTCCGTGCCTTTGTAGAGAATTATTTTTTAAAGTAATATTTTTAAGTAAATCAAAGTGAATAGAAATATTTTGGGATTTTTGAAAGTATAATGGTCAAATATCCACAAAATATTCTATTATTTTACTGATTTCATTAAAACCCTCGAGTCTTGATAAATCAAATTGCAGCAGTTCTGTTATTAAAATATTGTTGCGAATTTTGTATTTAATTAGATATTTTTAATAGAATTATAATTAAAATTGTTTTATTTCCCCGTGCAATGCAGCGAGTGGCAAATTTTAAGAGAGAGCTATGCCGGAAAAATAAAAATACAAGAACACTTGTATTTAACATTGAATAAAAGTTTATCTCTTTAATTGATATTTAATTTGAATAAATGTAATTGACTAGTATGTTAGTTGTAACCGTAATTCTACTCTTTTTTTTCCTTTCCAGAAATTGCTAGAACTGTCTCAACCGATTTAAAGAGCTATAAAAGGCGGAGAGAAACATCTTAGCTCAGTCGTTGTTCAGATAATTGTTGTTGTTGATTGTAGCGAATTCGCAGTGAGATCGGATTAACTTCCTCTGCTCTTTCTATTGCATTCTATTTAATGTTTTAGTATTTAAAAATATAGCTACTGATTATATTGCGTAATACTGACATATTGTACCAATATCTTTTAAGAAAAATCCAGCTTTTTTTGTTATAAGAATAAATTTTATTAACTTTCTATCGAAATTGTGCATTGAATCTCTCACGAAACCGTACGCACACAAGAGCACATATTTTCTTACCATAAGCTGAAATTAAATTGAACAGTATGAATCTTTTTGAAAAGGAAAGAATGGTTTTACATATACCGAATATTTTTCATTTTAAATTCAAATTCAGTTACACTCGATTAAAATCCCCATGGAGCTTTCAATGATAGCATAACGATTGGCTATAAAGTACCTTTTGGCATTTTTGAATACTAAGAATAATACTATATTTCAATGTGCCAAAATATATTTCATTATCATAAGTATCTTCTATGTAGAGGATATGTTTTTTAGGTGAATAAAAAACTTGCCTTTATAAAAGTCAAGCTTCAATTTCTCGATATCGTTCTTTGAAGTCCAGAAAAAGAAACGAAAATGGAAAGCATTCACGCAACTAAGCACAGAATATGTAATGCTCCCATACACATATGGCCAATATACAAATTTGATCAATATCATTCCTTGCGGTGATATGACAGTTTTACGCATACGAAATAAGAACAACGTATTTTGACTTGAAACGAGCATCTGTTATTTTATTTTATAATTTATTTTAGGTAAACTGGAAAGAACCAGCCATCAGATGTCTACTACAAGCTCCAAGCATCTTTGGTTTACAATTCAAAAATCAATATTGATATGTTTGGGATATTTATGAAACATGTCATATGGATTACTCGTTCTAAGATTCCAAATTCAGAAAAAATATTCCAGAAAGAGTTTTCTGTTAAGAAATGTATTTTATATTCAAAATCGATATGCTACTTTTCTGAAGACTGGCATCTTTGGTAGCATGGTGCAATGAGTATATCCTAAAAGTAAAATTTAGTTCATATATACTCCATAAGTTTGCAAACTTGTTTGCTATGCATAGGCATGGCGTAAAACATTTATATAATATTTTTATAAATTTTGTAAGAAATCTACTTTGTAAACTGCATTTACAAAATGTAAGAACTTTATTTGCTATATCATGCATAGTATATAATATATGCTAAACATTTTTTGCCATTTTGCATTTTTAATGAAGTAATCTTTGTTGCAGGTAGTAGTTCATTAAGTTACTCTACAATCACGCCATCATCTTCGATGTACAAGGTGATGAAAGATTATGTACAACAACAAAGAAGCTTACTTATTTGCAAAAAAAAGAAGTCATTACTATCGTCCGCATGGGAAATTTGATTCGCTTTGCATACAACATAACAAGTTAAATAACAATTTGAACTTAACAAATTATATTATTTAATACATAGAAGTAGAAAAACTTGCCATTATAAAAATTTAACAAATTTTGCAATTTTAACAAGGCAAGTTTAACACATGTAAGTAGCTTTAGCTTTAAAAATAAAGACGATAATTGAGTTTAAAGAAACTGTCCAAAAATATCTGTTCAAGGCAACTGCATTCATTTGAAATCAGCAGTCTGAAATACATTACAGCAATACAAGAAACAAGCTTATCTTCGTTTACTGAGAGTTTTGGCTTTTTTGAAACCTCACAGTTCATAAAATATAATTCATACGTGGCTAAATATTTAACAGGAGTAAAGAGGTAAATTTTCTCCTTTAAGAGGTTAATGTTCCCTTAATGTTAACACATTACCGACCGGCCGTCGATTAATCGACGTTTGCTCCCTAGCGCTTACCGACCGGTCGTCGATTAATCGACTTTTGATCTTTAGAAAAAAGCACCGATTATCTGAATAAAAAATGCGAAATGCTTGCTGCTTGCTACTTGTCAATCTAACCTAACCAAATCTAACAGAAAGATCAAAAGTCGATTAATCGACGACCGGTCGGTAAGCGCTAGGGAGCAAACGTCGATTAATCGACGGCCGGTCGGTAATGTGTTAAGATTTTAAGAGGAATAACGTTCTCCTTTTCACGCAGAGTCCGTTAGTATTTTCGAAAATATTTTAGGTTTCTGATCTTTGAATTTTATGAACAGACCAAACTGATTCCAGATAAATGGTATTTTATAAAATGAGTTCTTGATGAAGCTCCAGTTTTTAAGGTATTGCTAAATTCCATTGCCTTTCTTTGAATTTTTCAGACCTTAGATTTGTAAATGTATTTACTGACAGATCAAACTGCACTCAGGTTTCACATGATGTTTTGTGATAAATCTGAGAAAATTCTAAAAATTTTTTTATTGTTAATCTATATCTATTTGATCAACATAAACTATACACATTTCCTGCGAATCTATTCGACCGTTAAAAAGACAATAAAAAATAGCTACCGAGAATATATGCAGGGTAATTTTGTGTGCAAACTTCTGGGAGGTAATTTACTCAATGACGCATCGGTATCAATTAACAATGCAGCGTTTGAAACGTGATCATCATGTGTTAATGCGTAGAGAAACTGAGAAATAAGAGAATAATTTATATTTGAAAAGCATTATTTTATTCATGGAAATGTAAATATTGCGAGCTTATAAGAGGTCAGAGAAGGTGTTTAAAGTTTCCGCCACTAACTCTAACTGACTTTGGCACTGCAGGGAATTGAATATGATAGGAAATATTCCGGGCGTCTTCCCGATGGCTTCAGTAAATACGCAAACATGTGCTATGAGTTCCTTTTCACTGTCTACAAGGATAGTCTATATCAGACCTTTCATGTGAATTTTAAATCGTGAAAAAACAAATAAAAAGAGGATAGGTCGGCGATCGCGCAGCACATGATTGGCACAACTAGCATATTCATTGTGCAAACGCTATATTTAAATGCTCCCGAACATCACGACTGAAATGGGTTGGGCCCCATCACAGTGTAGCACAAATTATGGTGGATCATGGTGGAGCGACAGCCAAGTCTCTTGTTATTCAGCAGTTCCGGCAATTCAAAAATGGCATCAGAAAGTTGTAACCAAACCTGTTTATTCATTTCCAATGGCCAGTTACTTGCTGTGAAGCATTCGTTAGAAACGGCCGAAGTCAGCTATCTTTTAACCATTTCTCTTTCAAAAAAGGCTTTTAGGATGCAATGGAAAGAAAACTGATACCACATCGATCGAGGAAGGGGGAAAGGACTACGTATACTGTCAAGCTTCAGCCAAGAGTCGATACCCCACCTTGCTTTCACTGAGGTTAGAAACTAACCTCTGTTAACCTTGTTAACCTTATGTCACACGAGGCAACATCAAGAACATAGCACGAATATAACCAAATAACAAATGCAACGCTTGCAGAAGTTAATTCTATTGATTTCCAACAAAACCTATAGCTATTTTTTGAGTGTTTTGGAAAACTGCCTGTTTAGTTTATTTCAGTGTAGTGACAAGATAAAACAGAAATTTTTAAATAAATATTACACGAGTTAGTAAAAATTTATTACATTGCAGGAGTTTTTGTATCATCTACAAACATTCCAGCACATTTACTATTACATAATTATAATACTACATTTAAGTATGTTCTCGGACGGCCACGGCAACTATTATTCTATATAATAACATTATGTTTCATTCTTATTAATATAATCATGAAGATAAATTAGATTGCACTTTCCCTTACATTATAATACCACAGGTTTATATATCACAGACGTCTGTCTGTATGTTCAGAGTTCACTCATGCCCTTTTTCTTCATTGCGTCTCGAAATTCCTACCTTATACAGCATGATGATTGCTTAATTTATCAGACAACTGCACGCAAATAGCTAAGAAGGAATTTTATGAATTCAGAATTCTGCCGTGCGAATGAAGCTCTTACCTACAAATTTACGTTAAATTGTTTCCTTGTCTTGACGTGGATGATGAAGTCAAAATATCATTTGAGTTCATCATCTGATGCAACCATTCCTTCTGGAATTCCTTCTGATCCATTCCTTCTGGAAATTTTCACTGCTATGCTTCATGTTACAACTGGGTTGCATTATATAGTTAAGGCAAAGCACAATAAATACGCATTAAAAATCATGAATGCAATGCACATTTTAGATATTATGTAACTTGATTTAGTTTAAATTTCAGTCTTAATTGGTTATAATATTTATTTCTCTCATTTAATGTTAAAGTAAAATTCTAATTTAGTCATTATTTTAGAAAATTCATGATTATGTCGCCTGATTTATAAAAATTAAGTTTAGATGTGATTTTACAGACACTTAAATTTACGTATTCACTTTTTGTAAGAAGGGTTAATTCCTTCAAATAATTTAGTTGCGGTAATAATTTCTTCGTAAAATTTTATCTCTGAATTTGCAATTGAATGTTTCACTAAATTACTTATATCGAGTAAATTGTTTATATTGTCATAGTATATATATATATATATATATGTCATGGTGTGATGGTTTACTTTTGGCGGGTAAGAAAACAATCCCGTTCTGCTCATGGCCGAAAATAATGCAGTTTAGGTGATCAAAAATTGCATCATAGTGGAATGATCCGATGGAATTTTAGAAGAAGTACGACTAGCTTGACAATAAACATCATTTATTTTTGGATGACGAATTTCTTTGCACATATCTTTATAACTGATAGAAGACCAGGGGTGGTAAACGCGCCCCATGAATTTAGATATGCAATTACATTTTAAATAATATCGAATAGCTAGCAGATGCTGAGCGACATGCTGTCAGGTGGCAGGCGAAGAGGCGAACAACAGACAGAGACTACGCAGTTAGATCTATTAGATAGGTGCACAAGTATATCCAAGCTGTGATTGGTTAATTTTGAGTTTTAGTTCCATTTTCAAGTAGTCTTATGTAACACGGAAAGATCTCGAATTTAGAATAGATGAATTTTGGGGGAGAACACCAAATTTAGATTAGTCAATTTTCAGGTTGCCAATTATTTCTTAACATAGCCATTGTATTTTATTATATCTTACATATACACTCACTGCCATAAAAATTTGCGCACCAAGAAGTAATTGTGGTATCGTAACGAAACTTGGCATGCGTGATTGCGCATTGCGTAATGCCACTAGAAAGCGTTGAACTTTTCGTCTTGGAGTACAAAACAGGTAAGCAGAGCTTGTTTGAGTGTACTTAATATTTTGCTAAGGAAACGCTGAGCTTAAACGCTGAGCTATCAGACCTTTTATGGCTCAGTCCTTTGGTTCTTTAAAAAAATTAATAATATTGCGAGATGCTGTACTTGTGCTGTTTAATTTAGAAACAGATGACCCCTTATCTTTACCACTGAGCTGAATTTTACTGGGGTAAATCGTAGATTTTCCATGACTAAAAAAATTTCGGAATTTTTCAACTTTTTAAGCATTCTCATTTTTCGCTCCGTATTTCAAATTCAATTTTTCAACTTTTTTAGCATTTTCATTTTTAGCTCCATATTTCAAATTAATTTTTTTTCTTCCTGGGTTTGTTTTATAAGCATTGTTTCTTCTTCATTTTTATTTTCAAATGAAATATTCTTTGTTTTCATCTGTGACGCTATCTATGAATTCGTGATTTTCAACCTCAGCAAAATCATCTTCCTTTAATTTATCCCAAGAAGTAGAATTTTCTTCATCAGTCTGGAATAGCTTAATGTCTACGCCAAAACTTTTCTCTGCAAAAGCTCTTTAACATCTTCAAGGCAACACAGAAATGAACCTAAGTTGGATTCTGATATGAAAGGTTACAGCTAACCATTCGTCTATGAGACGAATATTGTTCTAAAAATGCTACATGCAAAAATATTCCGGTATGAAGAAATGTCCTTATCTGTAGCATCCAATATCATGTAAAGATAATGAGTCGCACGTCCCGATTTTTGTTTTAGGAAAGGAAGGGCAAGGTTATTTGCTATGGGCTTCATCCAGAAGACGAATGGGTAGCAATCTAGGGTTAATGCATATTTAGTATTCGGGGACTTATGCAATACTTGAGATAAAATGCTTTCGCCGCATCGAATGTAAGACAATTACAAATTAAAGAATGTTACACATTCGTAAATTACACAAGAATAGAATATTAATGTCGATGTATCCTAATCTATTTCTTAATCGAGCTCTAAAGAAGAGAGATAATTTTGGTTTTCTGAATTTGAAGATTTCAAAAAAATCCCAAATTTTAAAATTAAATATCTCGGTCAATTTTTGTTAAATGGAAGTCAAACTTTCCTTTTTTATATTTCGGAATGAGTATAAACTTTATTTAACTACATGGTAACAACGACTGTATAAAAGGTTAGATTATTTAATTTCTACAACAAAACTGATTTTTGAATTCAAAAATACCATAGCGTTATTATTTGCATCATTTAACACTTTTTTGCTATTGAAAGTACATGTCTGCAATCAACGGTTGAAAAATTAAAGGACGCATAATTACTTTTAAGGACATATACATGTTTGAATATAGCATATGAAATTTTTTATTCGGTGGTTTAAATATTGTTTTGTGATATTTAGTTGTTTATTATTTTTTAACTATTTATTATTCTATCCAAAAAAAACTTCAAGAAACGTCCGGTACCTTTAGTTTTAACTTGTTGGAATAAGTAACATAAACGTAGTTACTGTAACTTAATATAAAGACAAAGCACAATTAAGCAAAAGTAATGCTCGTCACCAAATTCAAATTTTTAATTTCATTTCTGACTATCAGAATCTTTTCTGCGAGGTTTAATCTAGATTTTTCAAGTAAATTTAACTTAAGTTATTTCTTAGTTTAATAGATATTTGTATTGTAAAATTTAAGGGATATATAGCAAAGTCTTTTACTTAAATGTGATACATAAATAGAACTGCTTAAACAAACAAACTCCCATTTAACACGTTATAACATTTTTAATTTGCCTATTGTTAGTTAAAAGATTTATGACATTCCTTTTATTTCACTAATTGTCAAGATCATAATATAAGCAAGGTTCGGAAATAAATAGCGTTTTACACTCACTTCCAAAAGTTAAGCACGTTGAGGAAAATGCTAATTTCCGGAAGCCAATCAGAATTAAAGAGGATGTAATTCCCTGCAGAGGTAGATGAAAGTATGCAAATATGTTAGGTAACAGCCAATCGCGCTTTCATGTCAAGAAATATGCAAAAAAGGCAGTCTTATAAGAAGCCATCTTTATGAAGGGTTACAGAAGCTGATTGTAAGAAGGTGTTTAAAATTTTCGTACAATTTGTTTTCACGACATACGTGTTTCTATGACTTCCAGAAGACGAATGGGAGTTTCTGAGTGCTGGCGTGCTGTGGGGGCGCATTGAAGCAGGACAGTCGATCACAGATGTTGCTCTTTTCTTCGGCGTTCATCATTCTGTAATTTCACGTTTATGGAAACAGTTCCAAACCACACAGACAGTTGTCGGAAGGCCCGTAGCCGGTCGCCCGAGGATTACAACCCCCGCGGAAGATCGACATATTGCTATTGCAGCCAAGCGGAATTGCAGAGTGACCTCTACACGTGTGACATCTGTGGCTAGAGCGTCCATTGGTAAGGCGATATCTGCAGCTACTGTACGCCGAAGATTACATATGAGTGGACTATACGCCCGGGTACATCGAGTTTGTGTTCCTCTATCCGTCCAATCAAGAGGGGCACGATTGCAGTGGTGCCGGGAACATGTCAATTGGAATGTGTCTGACTGGGGCAATGCCATGTTTACTGATGAGTCAAGATTTGATCTGCAGCAGATGACAAGCGTATAAGGATATGGCGTGAACAACGAACACACAATCAGTCCCAAAACATCGCCGAACATCAGGTATTCCGAGTCGGAAGCATTATGGTTCGGGCAGGGATTTCATTAGGATACCGCACCGACCTGCACATCTTTAAACGGGGTTCTTTGACGACTATCCGGTATCGAGATGAAGTCCTAGAATCCATTGTGAGATTGTACGCTGCAGCAGTTCGCCCTACTTTTGTTTTAATGGACGATAACGTACGTCCTCATAGAGCTGAGATCGTCGATGACTACCTGGAGAGTGAAGGGATTGCGCGTATGGCGTGGCCAGCATATTCGCCCGACATTAATCCCATTGAAAATCTTTGCAATGCTCTCCGCCGTGCTGTATCTTCACATTTCCCACCTTCAACCACTCTTATTGAGCTGGAAACTGCTTTACAAGAAGAATGGCGATTGCTTAATTCTGCGGTGGTTGACCATCTAATTGAAAGCATGGTCACAAGGTGTAAACTTTGTATCTAGATGAGGGGGATCACATACCCTATTTTTATACCTGTTTTTAATTTTATGCTGTTTATTTTCACTTTGTACATAATTCTGTTTAAGTCTCCAGTATGTCATTATCTGATAACTTGCAAAAATTTAATACTGTTTTAATTTCTGTATATAATTATTGATTTTGCTTTATGCATAAACATATATGCTACTCTCCTGCGGAATTTTGTGTCAATCAAAGCAGTATTTGTTGATTTTTTTGGATTTCCCATTTTCGAGCTTAATTTTTTGTAAGTGAGTGTATTATATTATTCTGTATCCGTTCAGTACTTCATGAAAGCAGAGTTTAAGAAAATTCGATATTTCAAACAATATTTATTTTTTTAAAGCACTGAAAAACAAAATTTTTTCAAATGCATTATCCTTTCACACAAGGAACAGTTTCCCATAAATATGAGATAAAAAAACGAAGGTACATAATAACTGTAATTGTATGAAAAGTTATGAGAAATACAAAAAAGAATAAGAGAAATACTAGAAAGAAAAAATAAAAAGAACACAAAGTACCAATAATTAATACAAAGAATACAAAATACATTCAATACAAAGAATAAATCAGGTTTCATTCGGTTACTTAGTTTTTACAGCAAGTAAAATACTGATTTAATATTATTACTACAACTAAAATTTTAAAGCTTTATCCCAAAAATGATTTGTTTCAAAATTTTAAATCCGATGAATTAAATTACTTTTTTAAGTAACAGCATTATTATAAAATATTAGTGCTTCATAACTAATACAAATATATCAATTTAAAAAGCAGTAGTTATATCTTAATTACAATTTTTGTACTCACTTGTTCATAAAGTCCTAATTTTACGTGTGTCATAAGTGCAGATTAACTACCTTTCAACTCTCCGATATTCCCATCGGGATTCACTTATTAAAAGGAAATAAGCAGAGGTATTAAATCACAGACGGAAACTTAAAAATATACGAAAATGAAATTCTTTTGAAATTGGAGGAACATTTTGAAAATGGAAAAATACCATTCTTTTACGCGTTTGAAACCCAAATAGATTCTTTTTAACTAGCAAAGTACAAATAAAGTAGAATACGTGATTCTTAATTAGACTTTTCGAAGCCTCTAATTAAAAGCTCTTAGCTCCAAGGGCTGTTATGCATTTTTTGAAAATTATACAGACATAAAAATACCCTTCTCTCATTTTATACCCATTGCAAACGTTGGAATTGCTAAGCTATTTTAATTGTACAAAGAACTAAAAATATAAACTAAGAACTAAGAATGCTTAAGAATATAAAATTTATTTAAGGTTAACCATTAACATTAATCTCGTTCTAACGATATGTTTTCTATGTACTTTTTGTCATCGTCTAATTTTAACAACAATCGTAAAATTTTATATTATATAAACTATTATTCATTAAAAACTGCACATTTAAGAAATAAAATTTCTGTTTTCATCAAACAAAATATTAAACAAACTTTTTCAATACACCTTAACTATGTATTTATTTTTATTTGCCAAATTAATGCTTATTAATTTTATTTGCCATAATTAATTTCTATTTTAAGTCAACTAAAACAACGAAATAAATTTTTAATTATTTTGGTGCAAAAGATTGCCTGACAATGCTTGGCAGTTTAATGTACTAAAATTATATATACACCATTTGCTCATATATTTTCGCACCTTTTTCTGCTAATTTTACAGTTTGAAAATACAGAAGTGGAAAAATATGCGGTGGTGTTATGTTATTTGTGTATATTATGTATTTTAAAGTACACTGAGCAAAAAAAAGGCACAGTTCTATATTGCTCTATCGGACCAATTGAGGAAATTCAAATTTCATTTTTCATGTCTCGAAAGCGCGACTTAGGATATACATTAGATTTATATGCAGCCTTCTTCTAACATAGGTATTTTGATACAAAATTGAGCTTTTCCTAAAATAACATACCAATGTTTCCCCATATTTCGATTCTACTACTCAAATTACGCCTAGATATTAAATTTTGTAAATTGCGGTGAGAAATTTAAGAATTTATTTTGGTGCATTTTTTCAGTTTGCGCCAACAAAAATTAATTCACTTGTTGAACTTGTTAATTTATAGCAAACCATATTCCTTTCCTTTTTTCATTGTACACAATAGGAAAAAAAGTCATCATTCATTATTTTCAATTAGTTTTAACAAAGTCCATAAAGCACATTTCACGTTATTAATGCATATAACAAACACGCCAGTATGTAAATTCACATATATCTTAGAAAATTTTGAATAAAAAACACCAATTTTTTGTAGATATGCTTAGAAATACATCTATCTACTTTAGGATGATAGTAATAATTTTACAGGTTATAATTCAAATTTGTTTTCGAAAAATTTATAAAAACTATTTTAAAATACAGATTTAAAAAATAAATCATAAAAATTGGGAGAATTTTATTTGAAATGAACCTAAATTTCGAAATGTGAATGGAAGAACCAAATACGTTTAATAAAAAAGGAGATATTAATAAATATATAACAAATTCAATTACCATGGAGGAGCTAAAATTTTGAGAGCCAATTTTTTAAAAACTACTCGTGCGATTTTTACAAAACTTGGCACTTTAGCATAAATTGAGACATAGAATCGAAATATAGAAAAACACTGGCATGTAATTTCAGAAAAAGCCCGATTTTGTGTCAAAATACCTATATTAGAACAATGCTATATAGATATCTAATACATATCTTAAGTCTCTCCTTCGAGACATGAAAAAATTAATTTGAATTTCGTCAATCGGCCAAGTAGAATGGGAGACATAAAACAGTCCCCTCCCCCCTCTTTTTTTGCACAGTGTACTGTGGGGCTTTACTATTTAATCCTAAAGTTCTAGCTTAGAACCCCACAACCACTAACACACGAATAATCGCTTAAGTGTGTGAACAGAATACGTAAAACTTAAGGAGAATTTACAACTCTTTATTTTTCAGTATTTACAGTCAGCTCCTACTTGGAATTTTACACAAATCCGCCACTCGGGCTTGAACTTGAAATAATAATAATTTAAACTAAAACTAGCTTAATTAAGCTGTTTGAAAGGTATAACCGAAGCTATCAGAATCTAACTAGTAGGCCCCTAAGTATTAATTAAATCGGCGAAGCAAGGGCCTAAGCAAGGGCTGAGCGTAGCAGTAGCTAAGGGAGACGTAGCCAAAACGCAAAGCGCGCTAGTCAGGGAATCAGACTCTCTCTCTCTCGAAGTCGGTGAATCACAACTTATAAATAGTACTCTTTCCCATTTGCATTAACTGTGTTTCTGAATTTACATCCTGGCAGGAAATTGTAAGCTGAAATTAGAATAAGATAGGAAAGATACAAAACTTAAAATAACTGTTAATAAAATTAGGATAAACCTTACAGTACACATGAAATTCAGTAATAATCCTTTTACTTACATAAAATACTTTCCAATTTGCGTACAGATTTTACATTTTTACCATAAATCAGCACTTTCTAAATCATCCGCTGAAAAACCGAGGTGGAAAGTAAGCGATCCAGAGGAAAATGCGAGTAAATACAGTTATATAGTTATATAGTTTAATTTCTATTGAATAAGAATAGGTTTTCCGCTGTTTTATTCTATTATTTAGTATATATGATAAAAAGAAAGAAAATACAACGCAAACCTATTCCTATTTATAAGTTCAACTAAATGGTGATTACTTAAAATAATTATGCTTCACTGAAGATTTTAACATAAGATAATTGCAAAATTTTATTTGGTTTGTAAAATAATTAAAACACTTCTTTTCATTTAAAATATAGTATCTAATCTAGATATTTTGATGCAGTTAAATTTTTAGATATAAGTTAAAATATTTTCCTTACGTCAACACATGCATAATAATTATAATACCTTGCCTTAAACTTATTCAAAATATAATTACGCATTAAATTGCATCATTAATTTGATGATACGAAGAAATTATAAAACGAAACTGCAACGAGAATTTCTGAAAAATTAAAATTTTCAATTATTAACTATTAATAACAATTAAAATCGTATTTCTGATCCCAAAGTCGCTTGGTAATTATATATTGTACAATAATGGAAATCAATATATCTAACAAATTATGCAAATTCTTATATTTTATAAACATTATTCTTAAAATGAAGCGCTATATCTAGTTTTTTTTAATTACAGTGGGAAATTAATATGTAAATTGCTGATTTTTAAATAGCCTAAACAAATTCTGTCAACCGAAACGAAGACAGTTTGTTTGATTCGGGTTTTAAATCTCAATCGCATGGAATGTAAGGAATTATAACATAAATAGCTGTCATGGTTTCTTCTTTTTAGAAGGAACCATGACAACTATGAAACCATGACATACGGTGCTGTATCGTGGAAATGTTAGAGGTTTTCGAAAACAATTCCATGTGGCAAGTAAACATGAAATCATGTCGTAAAATGCACCATACACATGTTTTGGAATTATTATCAGAAGATTTTTTAAGGGATTAGAAGACTAACAAAAGACCTGAATTTGACCAACTTCGGATCACATATGCCGCCAATTAAGACGTGCTGTTTTACCGCGCAAGAAATCGTACGGCGGAAGACCAGAGCAACAAAATGGTTTCAGAGCTTCCTGCTTACAAATGAAAATCGAAATTTCAATCAGTTATACATTTTATAGGAGGGAATGCATATGAAGAAAATAATTATTTCCTAGCTGTCATTATAATTTTAAATATTCGTTCAATTGAAATGAGCTCGTGATTATCACAAATGAAGCCTAATTAAACAATTATTTTTTAATTGATGACATACGAGTATTGATTTTCATCCAGTTTTGCTATAGAAAATCCCACGGATTAGTGAACAAATAGTAATAAGCATCTTAAACATTGGTATTTACAAAGAAGGTGGTTGAAAGTGGGCAAATATAGTCAGTATTTGGCAATAATAATAATGAGTGGGTATAGACTTTCTGTGATTTCCACGTGTCTGGTGTAAGTATTATAACGAATCTAGATGAAATTGTTAGCCCACAGTTCGCACATTTTCACAGAAACTGGAACAAATTCCATGTTTATGGATTCATCAACATGATTTGCGTTTAATTGAGAGATACCGTTAAAGAAAATAATTCATTTGGGTCTTATTAAGAAGCCATAAGGCAATTCATAGCATCTCATTTACTACTCATCTGAGTTTTGATCAATTCAAAAATGGGGAGCACTATAGTATGATAAAAAATGACATATCAAAATCAGATCATAAACCTTTTATTTCTGAGGCCACATTCCACCTCTTGGCCATCATTTACACTGTTGGAAAAATATCACTGAAGTTTTCCAAAGTCATCTTTGACCCGCAAAGTCAAAATGTCACACTTGAACATTCTTTCTTTTAACTGATTTGTTTTTACTTCCTGATACTATTTGTTGACTCCATATAGTTCCTAAAGAAAATACGCAGTTAGCATTTTCGCTTAACGTAGATAATCAAAAACAAAAGATACGTATCGATGAAGCCATAAGGATAGGCTTACTTTTCATTCTATGTTTTTGCTATTAATTTTTATGACTGCCCTTAAAATTACAAAGCCGTGTTACCAGTGTTTTTACACTAAATTTGCATTTATGAGAAATTACAGTTACGTAATATTTTTAATCACCCTGAGAATTAAAATTTGTTTATTTATTACTATTATTAGTTTTATTACTTACTTCCCACCAAAACACAGTATTTTGTTATTGAATTCTTTGATGGATTTTTAAGTTTAAATATAGGTATATACCACGGAACTCATTTATTAAGAAGTCTATCGTTTACCTGTTTAACAATTTTAACGCTCAATGAAGAATGTTGTTTTATCTTAAAAAAATAAATTTTCTTGCTACCAATTATTTTTAAACTTTTTTTCAGTTCATGAGTTCTTTTTATCGTCAAGATTTTTTCGCGATTGCAGATATTAAATATAAAATAAAAGTATAAAAACAAATATTTTCCATAAATAGTTTATTTCTTTTGTAAATAATATACACAAGGAAAGAAATAATTTTAGGATTTGTTTCAAGTATGCAAAAATGACGTTTTAATGATTCCGCCCGAATGTGCTGCATAACAAGTAAACTTTTGGTGCAATATTTTGACACTGCTGGACAACATCTGCAACGTTTTTCAGTGGTGGAGAAGATTTCGCTCTAATAAGGGTAAAAGCTGAAAAAAATCGTTTCACCGAGGTATGGGTGAAACGGTAAACGAATGGCAGAAAAACGGTAAAAGCCGTTTCAGAAATTGCCGAAAATTCAGTTATAGCTAAGATCTAGAATTCAGTAAAAGATTTTTGTGCGAACTCAAGGTTTAGGCTCTAGTCACTCGATAAATCCACAATTTCTTCGCATATGGCAGATAATCTCATAAATATGACATTTGTTTTTGGATCTAAGATAACTTTTTGAATTCAAAATTCGACGTTAAGTATTTGCAAAATTGTGTTTCTAGGGTATTTAAGTGATCTGCAATAGTTTTGTGCAATTTAAGATTTATAAATTAATTATTTTTATTCATTTATAAATTTGTTGACAGTCAGAAATATTTCGAATATATGATTTACGGCTCTATTCTTCCATATCTTGACCTCTTTAATATAACCTTCAATTTTTCCATTCAAAGTAAATATGTTGCTACTTTTTACTTCAAGAGACAAGTTAAAATTATGTAGTTTGTCAAAAATATCATAAAAATGCACATCTTAATTGGTCCATCGTTAATTACACCCACCGTAATTGGATGCGTAGGTTCAAGATTTCTTTTTAATTTTGATCGTTTCATATTCTCTATAGTCAGCACATTATGGCAAATCAAACAGAGAGGTTGTTCATTACTATGACAGCTGATGAAAGTAAAGCCAAGTCGGGTAAATGTCTCATAGTAGTTTCTTTTTGGCATCTCAGATGTGTCTTTCTGATGAGTGGATCCTGCTTGAGTAGACTTTATAGCATTGCTATTTGCGTTATCACGTTTGTTACTCAGGATCAACGAAGGATTCAATGTTAAACAATATTTTTATCCTAAAATATAAATAAAATATTATCTATAATAGTAGTTATTCAAATAAATAACAGCCTTAGTTGAACAAAATAGTAAAATTTAATGTTGTATTTTTCTTGCGATGAAACAGATACAGCTGACTATATATCGGTAAAACTTTATTATCTTCCTACTCGTAGCGATTTTTTGTCATATTATTCTTGGCACATCTGTGAGGTGCAGGACGTTTAAGTACCGCGTGTTTGCGGCATATTGTGTTTCTGAAATAACGTATATGCTGAAACCACAATGTGAAAACACTATTATGCTTTGATAATGATGATGCGCTTTATGGTATTTTTCAATAAGTAAAAAAAAATGGTTGGCCACTGTTATGGCCTGATGGCTGAACTTGTTTTGGTCCGGAGGTTACACTCCTTGCAACAACAACAACGTAAAAAAGAGTTACTATGGACAAGTATTACGATATAGAGAAAATGAAAGAATTGCAACTAACAGTTGATTTAAAATCATATATCTGAATATTTTTTCATGACTCCAGTATCTTGCTTTGCGACCTATAGTTTAAGACGCTCTGTTCTAAACCATTCAAGAATATAACCTAAGGTCTTCTTCATTCCGTCAAACTTTTAATGGCGGCAAGGATTGTGGATTGCTTTGCAGACTCCAAACAGTACTCTTCTTTGCGTTGCTTTTTCGCCTTCATGGTTTCGTAAAAAGAAGAACAGAGCTGCTTTAACTACCCCTTTTCACACACAAAAAAATGCACAAATATACATTTTTTTCAGAAAATACAGATTTCCTTTTAAATTAATAAGCTCACGCTTCAGAAAGAGAAGGTAAATGTTTGCATTTTTCTTGGTGGCATCTTATTTAGGCGTCTAGTATTACTCTCAGGCTATATTTTCATTGGCAGTTACCTCGATGGCATGCTAAACATCGTACGAAGTAAATTTATCGATTTTAAAGCAGAGATGTCAAGAAAACATAGATGTTTAAATTTAATTCAAAAAAATAAAGTCTTATGCAAACGTGAGGAAAAGGGTAGAAAAAGAAAAACGTAAAATAGAATATGGAACTGCTTCATGTATATTTCGACAGTGTAAAATTAAAAATCAGATGTTGTTTCAGGAAGAAATGAATTACTTCAAAAAACAAAATCTGTCCAGCTCTACACACAAATTAAAATATTTTATTTATCATTGGTTATAAAAGCCAATGTTTAAAAGTTTTTTATTGGTGTTTCAATACTTCCATTCAAAGTTCAAGATTTTAAAGCACAGTTAAAGTATGAAAATGTTCATTCTGCTGTAGGATAATTACAAAATTTGTCTTGAAATAATTTGTTACACTAATTATGGTGAAGAAGCCGACACAAATACTGCAGATGATTAGTTACCAAGTATGATAAATCTTAAGGAAACATGCGCATCAATTGTTATTTATAATTGCAATGACACTTGATCTTCTCAAATTTTTCTTCAAAAGCTTTGATTCTAAAAGATGAACGGTGTGAAGCAGGTAATCATGGTATATAAAAATAATTATTTTATTTAACTGCGGATGACAACGATAAACGTAAACCTTTTGTTATTATAAAAATAACAAATGTAAGATATTTTATGAATTCAGATTTAGAAAATTATCATGTCTTATTTAAAAACAACAACAACAAAAATAAATATAAAACCTTTCCCGAAAGTGAATTGTGGAGTTTCGCAGAGAAGTGACAGTTAAGTAGGCAGTTTCCATACTTCATAATTATGAATTTCACCATATTCAACTTTATTTAGAAGTAAATAAACTTAATGTATTCAGTACTACTAATGAATTCAGCTTCTATCTAAGGGCATAACATCCAGTTTTAAATAATATTAGCGTAAGCGAATAAGTCAATGTTTACTAACACACGTTGCACAGAAATCAGAGATGTAAATAAATTTTTCAATGGCAGTGTAAAGTTTTATAGAACGTACGCATCCATCAACTGTACAAATTTGTTTCCAAAAAATTCATTTTTCCACATCCAAACAGCAAGAAATTGTAAATTCCGATATAGATTAAAGGCTAGCGATGTTTGCTACATAAGATTATTCAAGAGGAACATGATTGAAAACAATGTTTTGAGTATTTCTGTAATGTTGGCAATAGCTTTTAGTATTTCTGATGCTGAAACAGTATCATTGAGAAATAAATATTAACGTGATTGATTGGCAGAAGTAAGGACGTTTCTTTCGTGTTTTTTTGTTAAGAGATCGATTGCTAAGCAAGCTCATGAAGACAGCAAACATAGTTTGGAGTAATAATACGTTTAAATAAAATTTGATTGTCTAAAGGTGTGCATTTTTAAAATGGAATAATAAAAACGAAATTGACAAAAATTCTCAAAATGAAACTAAACAAATACTAAAAAAATAAATGCATTCTCAAAAGGGGGCCACACAATTACTGAAATGTCTTTATGCAATGGAGTAACAATTGAAAAATTAGCCAGTTTATTTTAGCTTTCAGTTAAAGTAAAAAAGCAATGCTTGTTTTACAGTTGGACAGTTAAAGCATAAGGTATTTTATGAAATATATTATATATTTTTATATTTTTGTTGTCTTTTAATTATAAATTTCAAGATGAATTTACTAATATAAAGACTTTTTCCTGCAATCCTTATGACAACGAGTCTTTCCTTCGTTTTCAGCCATATTAATAATATATGTATGCATATGTAGTTTGTAGCTTCATTTACATCATATGTATGCTTCGTTTAGTTTGAAAATAAAAAATGCAGCTCGTTGGTATCTAATTGACGAATACTTACAATAGGCGTAAAAACACTTAATGCAATATAGTACATTACCGTTGGGTGATCAGAATAAGGACTGAAAGATATGTTCCCCGAGTTCTTAAAATCAGATTTCCTTCAATCACACTTAATTATTTTTCTCAGTCACTTAAAGTGCAGATAGAAATGAAGAAGTAGGACATTTTTATAGAGGGTATACATTAATGGGAGTACACTCTCAATGGTTCTGAAAAAATGTATGTTAAGAGGCTATTGTGTTGGAGTGTACAGCGACTATGAAAACAAAAGCATGATAGGAAGTCTTTCATTAAACCAACAGTGTCATATTGCATGGCATAGTGCTAAAGTAACTTATACGAGATTATCTTCCTGCAAGTTGTAAGTACATAAACATTTGCTTTTTACTATAGTTTCTATACTTAGTAGACATACAGTATATTAATGTATTATGAACATTGCACGTGACGTAGAAAAAAGTAAATAGCAATTTTAATTTCAGAAAACAATATTTAAAAATATTAAATTGCATCTTTTTGAATAGAAATTTTTCTTTTGTTTACCGCTTTTACAAACACCCTGAAATAAATTAGCAAATAGTACGCACCTTTAAGAATAGTTTTAAGGACGGCAGCTTTACCATTCAAGTTCTGTTCGTTTTATGAAAAATAAAACAAAGATTGAAAATCATTTATACCAATAAACTGTTATCTTCCTCCTCCTCTCTCCAGCAAAATTCTTTAATTAAAACGAAATCGCTGACAGATGCGTTCAGTGCTGCCAAATTCAATAAATTATACCGGGAAGTATATGAGAAACGTATTTTCTGTAGAATCGATTTCATCTATACTGTTCCTGCCCTTCTACCGATTCAGGCTAAGAGTTAATCATGGTTTTAGATTTTCACATATAATAAACACACATACAAGGAACCAAGGCACAGAGAGAGAAAGATTATTTTCCAATTTATTATCTAAAGAAGCAAATTTCGGAATCCAGGTTTGTTTGTATACAAACTTGCAAATTAAAGCTTGTCTTTTAATATTCTTTTTCATCTTCACCCAAGATGGTGAGAACTAAAAATTCCGATGTGTAGACCACATAACTACCTTGCACGGAATATTAAATTATACGCATTTTGCATTTCATTTAAGCTTATTGGATTAAATTAAATCTACTTCATCGATAGGGAAAAAACCACAAAAGAATAAATGCACTCTTTAAAATTCACTATATTTGCTTACCATAGCGACACTGTGGAGCTAGCTTCACTTAACAGCATTACATCTCCTTCATTTTATAACTCAGAATGCATAAAAATCATGTACATCATCTGGAGAATTACCTAATCGTTGCCACATGTTCTATTAAAATACTATAATAAATCTAAAACGATGTGTAAAAGAAATTAAACAAACAATAAAAGAAAAGTTTTTCACAGACGACTCAGTATTTCTCATTCGCTTAATTCAGTTCTCACTTCGCGACAAGGCGAAAACACATAAAAACTCAAAATATCTATATTACAAATTACGAAGTAAATCTTAAACAATTATTTCCTCAAGTAAATTCCAGAATGGATTAATCATGAATTAATTCGCTATAATAAAAGAAAGCGTTATGTTTGTTGTTGCGAATCTTAGTTTCTCTAGATTGGCAACAAATCCTCTATTCTGCTAAGTTTGAAATGTAAACAAATATGGCTCCTACCGTAAACATAAATTAAGCTTAGCCGCACTTAAACAACTTTTAAATTATTGATAATTCTACAAATATAGCATGCAGATTTACTAAAGGCATAAAAACGTTAACCGGAAGATAAAAACAACATAATTCAATCATTTTTAAAGCAAGAAATGCACAATTTACCAACATATAAGAATATAAAATCTGAGCTCACTGAGCCGAGCAACAGAATGGATATATATATAAATATATATACATTTATGCATTTTTGGTGCAGCCGATTGCAATCAAAATAGGAGGTGCACATCTATATGTTATAGACGTCATATATACAAAATTGCAACGTTCTGAGGATACTCGTTTTTGAGTTATGGGAGATCCATACATACGTACATAAGTACGTACGCACAGATGGGACGGAAAAATCTCTTCAGAAGCCATTTTAAATCAGTTTTATAATTTTTGGGGGAAAACCGAATTCTTTATTCTGTCCTTACGTACGGATATCACGGAAAAACATGGTTAAATTGCATTCGATAGCGGTCAAATAGGATATTTTTTTTTAAATAGGATACCCAAATAATTTTCGCGATTACAATACTTCGTTTTTACTTCGTACAAGGAAGTAAAAAGGTTTCGGACTTACTGCACATGTGGAAATAGGAATAAAATTAATTTTTTTCAATAACTAGAAGATCGCTTCTCTGATGCCGGAAATTCCCCAAACTCCTAAGTCTCAATAAAATCCGGAGAATTTAATAATGTCTAGAGAGTTTACGGAGATTGCAAAATAAACGTAGGTTGTTTTAGGCATTTGTCGGCTTTCTTTAGATATTGGAAAGATTATCAACGGAGTTGATATACTTTGATACTTTGATAGGTATACTTTTCATGAGAAAATGATGACTTTTTCTGAAAATTATAATCATTGGCCTTATTTTACAATATTACAATACAGTATATGATTCAGGACTATTTAATTAGTACTTTAAGACTGAAAACATAACTCATCTGCATTACATCAGATTCACCTTTCGAAATAACAAGCATATTTTATTACATACATTTGTTATAAAGTGCCTGCTGTGAAATTAAAGAGTTTTATTCATATCATTATGTAAGTAACCGAAATAACCTATTAATATTCAGCTGTAGAGCTCAAATGAAAATAATATTCTTTCATCATTCTAGCAATAAATTTCAATATGGTTGCCAACCTTGAAATATGAAAAATGACATTTGCCAGCTGTGCAGCGGAGCTATTTGGGAAGAACTTTGAAGCGATTTAAATTCCCTTCATAATGCACGATTGGGGTTATTAAGCTATTTATAATATGATTCTGATGTAAAACATATTCATATTTAATTCGATAATTTTACGTTCTTTGAATAATTCCATTTTGAAATTTGTTAAATTTTTATACTGAGGAAGTACTGAGTAGTAAAGAAAAGCTTTAATTTATGAAAGTATTTTTAAATAAATAATAATTAGTAAAAATTATCGAATTATTACCTATGCACATACTACTGTGCAGACAAACTAAGTAATGCATTAAATTCGAATGAAAAATAAAATTAAATACAAATTTCAATTAAATATTGCTTAAAAGTTCTACAAATGTCCACAGCAGATTAAGACAAGTCAGATCGAATAAAATTTAATAAGATGAATCATGCTCAAAATCACTACGGGTAGCGGAATAAAATTTGCATAGTTTCAATTTCGTTATTTCAGTCTTTTACTGCTGAAAAATCTTGCTATCTTGCTTTGATAAAGCTTAAAATTTAAAACCCGGCAGATCTGATGATCTATTATAAGACCTAGAGATGTGGCGAAACACAGAGAGAGTCCGTCGGTAAAATCGGGAGAGTTGGAAGCTATGAATTAAGCTCACAGGTTTACATACCTTGAAATTTCAGTACAGTGAAAATGCAATCAAATAACTTTGGCAATTATGATGGCTTTGGATGAAATGCAATCAAATAACCTTGGAAATTAACATTTTGTCGAGAATATACACGAAATAACATTGCCAGTTAACTTTTTACAGAAAACATAAATGAAATAACACTGTTAGTTAACTTTTTATCGAGAATATAAGCATGATTTGTGATGTTTTCATTTTCAAGTGATGTAAAGGATTATTTTGGAAACAGTTTATCCACTTTAGCTATTAATTAACTGAAAGTTATTCAAATTGACATGCATGGTTTTAGTTCAAAAACGTATAAGGCGTTTTCCTTTCTTACATTTTAAAAATTATATAAGTTAGAAATATCTTTTAAGTTTAATACGTGTGAAATAAATGATACCCAAAAAATTTAACGTTAATAAAAGTAGGTATTTTATTAAAATGACAGAAATAATTCGCTTAACCTATAATGGAATTCTATAAAATATTGTTATAGTTAAATAAGAAATGGTTTTGGAAAATTTCTGCCCAATAAAATGGTGTTTTTCAACTTTAAACACTTGGAATTCAAATAAATCTCTGTGTTAAAAATATAAAGAATTATGATTAATTTTTACTAGTGTGAAAACAAACAAGTTATACTGCATACTGTAGAGTACCGTAGCTCGAATTTATAATTTCTGTTTATTACAGCACAGTTTAATTGAACCATTTGGCACAACTACAGATGTTCACACATTACAAGACTCGAACGAAAACAAATAATTTTCTGAGAACTATTTTATAAATGGTATTACTTTAAGTATTTCTCTAATAATGTTTTGGACGTATACATTTTTCTTCTTGCAATTCTTAATAACGGTAAATTTATTAAGTCATATTTTATAGAGACCGTTAGGATTCCTTAAAATGGCAATCTAATAACCACTATTTTAAATTTAATTTTCTTGCTTTCAAAATGTTTTTATGCAATTTAATTGTATTAGAAACTTTTTTACCTTATATTCTTATATTCTTATTGTTATATTCTTATATTCTTCTACTTATATTCTCGATAAAAAGTTAAATAACAATGTTATTTCATTTACGTTTTCGGTGAAAGGTTAACTGGCAATGTTATTTCGTGTATATTTTCGACAAAAAGTTAATTGTCAAAGTTATCTGATTGCATTTCATATTACTCCTCCAAGTTATTATTTAAGTGAGCTTAGTATTTTTTGTATTATTATTTACACATATATATGAGTAAATATGTGCATATAATTTTGCACATATTTTTAATGGATTTGGGAAAGGACTGAATTTCCTCATCATGCAATTATTCAAAATACGTTAAATGAAAACAAGTATAATTAGAAGATAATTGTTGAATCATTCAATATTAGTCAAGAATTTCCTCATCATACAATTATTCAAAATACGTTAAATGAAAATAAGTATAATTAGAAGAAAATTGTTGAATTATTCAATATTAATCAAACACCTATGAGCTTTATTGTAACGCACTGCTAAAGAATGTTCATAATACACAAATGTACAAAGGAAAAAGGTGACATAAAAGTGAAATTAACACCAAAAGCACAAAGAAAATTGATGACAATGCACTTTCTAAACAGAAAATCTAATTCAGTAGTTTCCAGAATTTTTGTTAACTTTGATAGGTTTGGAAATATCAGCTGAAAAAGTCGGAAGATAATTACTTAAACCAAGGTGAAAAGCTTGCCGAACCAGGAAAAGACAAAATTTAATCTGCTGTGTCTAAAAGGAGATACAGTATTTAGGTTAAAAAATGTAAAGAACAGGATATTACAGAAGAAAGTAAGGTATGTAAAACATTCATTGATATTTTAACACACTTCAGAGATTATACCTTCAAAGTTTATATCACTCAGTTTCCTTTATTTAAATTTTATTTAAAATCTTGGTTGTGAATATCCTGTATAATTTCTTGGTAAAAACCAGGGATAGAAATATGTTTCATTTTCTTAAGATATGTTTTTAGAATTGAACTGATCTTTTGTTACCACAGTGATTTTATAAGATTCAGTTCAAAGACAGCGCAGTAACCACTTGACAAAGCCTTCGCACATGTTATAAGGTGTTTTCTCCCTCCTTCCAGCATGCCTTCGTGGTATACCGCTAGCACACTTGGCGCGTATTCCAGAGGTCCAGGTTTAAATTCCAGCGAGAGCGTTGCACATTTTTCACATCTCTTGCTTCAGAATAACCTAATAACTCTACAATGTGTTTAAGACAGAATGCACTTCATAAAATGCATCAGTCATCAATAATGATGTGGAATATGAAGAATATTGTAAGTCTAGGAAAGTTAAATATTATAAAATGAACTCTGGGAGAGGAAACATTACATCAGTTGACTCAAAAACACAACTTTTTCCTCGGATATAAAAATGGTATTCTAAGATGAATGTTTCTTTTCCTTTATGATAACACAACATGCCATGAAGAAAAAGGTCTTTCTGGTTTTTAGCTAAAAATATCGTAAGGGTATTGTCATGCCGAAGAAACAATACAGACATCGAACTATTTGAAAGTTTATGGTCAAATGGAAAATTAAAATTGAAATGAAGGAGATTCAATACAGTGAAGCTTGTTTAAAGCTTTATTCAGATATCTCCCCATGATTTAAATAGCCAAAAAGATAAAATCCTTAATTAAATGGATAATTAAATATATAACAATGTTGAGAAAAGCAAAATATTTCCGTATTATTTAAATTAGTGTAAATACTGTAAAATTTAATAAGCATTTATAATAAGTTTGACAATTTTGTCATTGAGCTTTCTGTAAGTTATTTCTATTCACATTTATAAGTTACTTCTATAAGTTAGAGGAAAATCAAGCTTTTACATATGTTTTAATACATTTGTGCAAGATTTTAAACTGCGAAGTTGACAGTTAAAGTCGCAGCTGTCTAGGTTTTTTGAAATTTATGAAACATTTCTTAATAAACCTTACAATTTATTCATTTTATTTTTAATACGTAGGCCATTAAACTAGCAGCTTAAATTATTATACTTTCCTCATAAAAGCTCTCATTTCTTTATTAGAAAATACATCAAATTCATTTTTACTTGAAAATTAAACCCCAAAATCATTAAAAATAATTTTATAAATAAAATACTTAAAGCTATACTGACATTTCATTTGGAAGTAAGAAGGTAAGTAATTATACATCAACAAACTATATCTTCTTCAAGAAACGAAAGTTTTTTTTTTGTATAAAAGTGCCTTTAGTAATGCATAAAAAAGGTACTATTTTATTCATTTTAAAAGTAAATGAGAGACAGCGTCACTTAAAGCTAACTAGCATTTCGACAGTTTTGCTAAGAAAATAATTTATACAAATTAAGTTTAAAGAGAATGAAAAACATTAAAAGTAATTAGTGCTCCACGAGGGTTCTTTTAACCCGCGCTCGCATAATACTAACGTTAAAACAAATAACAGGAAAGGGGAAATGCTGCTGATTTGTGACATATAATATAAATGCAATTACAATTTAAAAGTTCCCTAAACCTCGACGATCTCTTAATAATAAAATACCTTCCATTTTAGAAACTCCGAATTACACCATATATTACGCTTCCTTATATAATTACGTTGCTTATCTACAATAATTAATTCATTCTCTTAAGTATAAATTGAAGGCTTTGTTTAAAATAACATTTCGAGAACAAGCATATACACTGGGGAAATAAATTAAGAGAAATAGCATATTTTATCGAATTGCATGAAAAGAACTAAAGGAAACGACCACCGCTTCTAGATAAAAATGTAAAGCTTGTACGGAAAATACGTAAGCGTACACGTGTGTGTAAGCGGGGCCAGCAAAAAACAGGCTTTATAAGCGCGTGGAAGGTAAGACGAATTGCATTCGCTAGCACACCTCGGCGAATTTCTCGGTGATATTTTGCAGCAATCGGTTAAATTCACATCGGAACAGTAAAAATGAGTAATTACCAACGTTTAGATGATGGAATGAGGTGGTGAATTGCGGAGAGGCTAGAGGCAGGCTAATCTCAAGTCCAAATATGCAGAGAGTTTAATTTAACGCCCAACGTCGTGTGTAACCTATGGAAACAGTTCCAGGATACTGGATCCATCGAGGGAAAGCCTGCGCAAGTTCGTCCAAGAGCCACGACGGCCAGAGAAGATCGCTATTTGTCCATTTTAATAAGGCGTAACAGAGAGGCTACAGCTTCTCAGCTCTCTCGGGACCTGTACGCAGCCACAGAAACCCGTGTAACAAGGGTGACTGCTTGCAAAAGACTGAATGATAGAGGTTTGTTTTTCAGAAGACCGGCTGTTTACGTCCCCTTACTTCCGATTATAATGGTGCAGGCATCATAGTTATTGGAGTACTGGGCAATGGGCGACCGTTTTGTTTACCGCCGAGTCCCGTTTTAGCCTAAACACTGATTCTCGCCATACTTTCATATGGAGAGAGTCAGGAACCCGCTACCTACCCTCCAACGTCTGCGAAATCAAAAATTATGTCGGTGGTGGTGTAATGGTCTGGGCAGGCATCATGTTGGATGGCTGTACACCTCTGTACGTCTTTGACAGAGGCTCTATGAGTGGTGTGAAATATAGGGATGAGGTCTTGGAGTTCGCTTTTTTCGGGGTGCAGTGGGCCCCCAAGTTTCATCTTACAGGAAGATAACTCCAGGCCACATAGAGCTCTTCTGGTCGACGAATTACTCGAGAGTTAGGATATTCGCCAGATGGATTGGCCAGCCAGGTCTCCAGACCTCAACCCTATACAGCATGTCTGGGACGCTCTGGGGAGGGCAGTTGCAACTCTCATCCCCCTCCGAGAACCATTCAGGAACTGAAAACAGCGTTGCTGAATGAGTGGAGCCAGTTGCCACAGGCACTGATAAACTGCCTTATTTCCAGTATGACATCACGCTGCGAGGCCTCTAAGGCTGTAAGAGGGGACCATATCCCCTATTAACCTATTTCTTTTGTGTCTTCCGCAGCCGCTGTTTCAGACCTTCAGACTCTCATGAGTGTTACAAACGAACATGTGTGTCTATTATAACTGTTGAATGTTTATTTTGCTTGTATGATATCAACCTATGTTCACGCCAAATTTTATTAAAATCTGCCCAGTAGTTCTGGAGATCGTAGATCAAATATGAAAATTCCCTGAATTTATTTCACCAGTGTAGAAACAGTACAGATCATTTGAGAATCGTTAAATTAAACAATAAACTTGAGTTTTAGAAGCAAGATACATGAAAACCCAACGGTGTCCTCACATGGATTCGAATCATGAATCTTTTATTTGTTAGTTATATATGCAAAATATTTGCATTCTAAGATCATACACCAAGAAAATGCAATAATTCCTTACATTGTTTCCAATCAAAAAGCGATTAAAGGGAGACGCATTCGAAAAAGTCCATGCATCGTCGACCACATTTTTAATTCAGAAGCTATTATAAAGTTTATAAAAGTTTCTTTTATTAAGCTGAGAAATTAAAGAAACAACTGTGCCTTCACCCAGAGTTTAAACCATGTATCTTCCACTTCTATGTGTTCATATACATCTTCCAAACTTTACTTCTGTACAAGGTAAAACCCTGAACCATTAAATTTTTCTACTCTTGCAATGAAATTTAAATTCTATCATTGACTGCAGTGAAATCCGCAAATAAAGTAGCTAATTTACCATCGATATAAAGTCACAGTAAATTTAAAAATTACAAAAGGCCTTTTCATCTTTCTGTGCATTATACAATACCATAAAAAAGATAAGCAACAAACTTAGGAAATCAGTTGAACGCAACACGTGGTTAATATGCATAGCACATAAAGATATTTACAAAGAATTTAAGCACATAAAAATTTGGTAATATTAATGTTTTTCACATTATTTCTATGGAGAAAATGAACCATTTTTTGTAAATCTTATGAAAATTATAGATGACCTTATAAGGTATTTCTCCCGCCTTCTTAGCATGCCTTCGTGTTGTAGTGGTCAACACGCCCGACGCGTATTCGAGAGGTCCGTGGTTCGAGTCCCGCCTAGGCCATTGCCCATTCTTCCTCTCTCCTACTACAAAATATTTTCATAAATCTACAGCGGCGCCCGAACTTAAAGATGTGGTGGATAACGATTCTCCACCACCAAGATTAGGCGATTAGGACCCCCTAATCCCCAGGCTCCCTTTAAAAGGGGGAGCATATAAGGTATTTCTCCCGCCTTCTTAGCATGCCTTCGTGGTGTACTGGTCAGCACGCTCGAAGAGTATTCGAGAGCTCAGTGGTTTGAGTACCGGCGAGGACATTGCTAATTTTTCACATCTCCTACTTGTAAATAACCTAATGTCTCTGCAGTGGCGCTCGAACTAAAAAATGTGGTGGATGACGATTCTCCACCACAAAAATTTGGGGATTGGTACCCCTAATCTCCAGTCGCCCTTTAAAAGAGGGAGTATATGAGGTATTTCTTCCGCCTTCTTCGCATATCATCGTGGTGTAGTTGTCAGCACGCTCGGTGCGTATTCAAGAGGTTCGTGGTTCGAGTCTAGGCGAGGGCATTGCTCATTTATCATCTCTCCTGCTTTCAAAAAATACCTAATGTTTCCACAACCTACATCGTTTGCTAGTATAGATTACCGAAATCTCAGATAAATTTTCTCTCTTAAATGTATCTGCTTTTTCATTTGCAGTTCTCTTATAAAAATATCTTTAATAATTTCAATCTTTAGCTTTTTAAATGCCGAGTAGTAAATTCCAGGTAGTATTCAGAAACTGTAGACATCTACGCTTCCAAGTGTGCTTCTTCCAATTAAAGCATAATGTGAATACTATCCAATATTCATGGAGCGTGAAGAAGGTTGAGACCTGCTTCCGAATAATAAACAATTTAGCTTTTATATCCAAAGATAACTCTTTCTACAGAATAGTTTCCTGACACGTTTGGATCTAACATCTTATAAATCCTCTTAAAATAAATGGAATTACCAGAAACGTCGTGATTTGCTATGGGAATTTGAATCCCACCTAATAAATTGATTACAGAGTGTTCACATTGGAAATAATTTCTGTGCACTGTTGTTTCGTAACAACGTGCAGAGTTTCTTCATAATGGAGGTAAGTACTCTTAATTTATTTAAAAATCTGAAAACCAAGAACTTTAACACAAGAATTTGTACTCTTTATTTTCATAGCTAATATAGCATTTAACAATAATAATTATTAGACGCAATGACTTCTTTTCTTTATTGCATTCCTTATGTGAAAAACCAAAATGTATTCCAAAACATTAGGAAGCCAGAGGCGCCAAGTAACAGTTAGGTGCATCGTTTTATAATAGTCTTAAAGAAGAGCATTTTATCTCGTTACGCAGCTAAGACTTTAGCGGTTAGCTCTTCAGGTTTTCTCCTGAGTCTTCTTTGATGGAAATGTTGATCACAAGAATTATCATTTTGAGTGGGTGGCTTTTATCTTACCCACCCCCCGCAACGCTAATTGATGCACGATAGTTCTAGTTCTGTCTCTGCTTATTGAATTTTATCAGAAGAGCGTGAGCGACAGAGCCCCACAGGGTTTCCAAATTTTTCATGCTATATGTAACTTGTTAAATAATAAGACACCATGAAAACAAACATCACCAAAATGATTGAATCACGAATGTTATTTTTAAATGATGAAATATTAATATTTATTTGCACAAAAAGAAATAATCAATAAACAAGTCAATCGTTGGGTTTACTGTAACAAAAATTTAAAGTATTTTCTGTTGCTAACAATGCCCATTTTCTTAAGCATTTTTCGCAACTACTGAATTTCGTTTTTAAATTAAGAAGAAACCACTATAAAGTTAAACCCACTTTCATTTAATCTAAACATCTGTTAACCTCCGTAGACTACATACGTACTACCTTTCTGTTGTTAACTTAGATTCCAAAAATAGAAAATGAAGAATATAACAACAGTAAAAATAATTAAAAGTTGATTTGTGTTACGGTTGGTAGTATACAAACTAAAGCGCTTGCAAAACTTCTTGCTAAAAAGCATGCGACAATATTTTAAATTCTTACAAATCAAATTATAGAATAAAGGCTAATAAACCGGCTCCAAATTTAAACTCTACTTCTAAATGCAACTACTATAGAAATGCAACTAAGATATCAGAAACCCACTTAAAACAAGTACAGCTAACTAGTCGAGAGGAATATAAGAGATACAGGTACAGGTAGAAACGGGCGAGGCACCGGAAATTCACCATTGGTTTCACAGGTACATTTCCGATGCACTAAATGTGCAGTTCTGCTCATTCTTGAGGACGAACACTCCGGGGGAAAGATCTTTTTTTTGAAAGGACTCGGTTCGCCATGGATTATGAGTGCCCTCCTGACATACAGACGCTATGCCTTCTCCAGGATTCGAACCTGGGTACATCGGAACGGCAGTCAGCGCCACTAACCACTGTACGAGCTACCTGGACGGTATATGAGAGATACAGCGCCATTAGTTGAATTATTAATACGTTTTCTCTAAGCACATTTGAATTTGCATATCTGCTGGAGCTGATGGGAAAAGAAGCCGGGTAAAAATTCCACATAAGAAACAATATATTAATGTAAATGAACCTTACAAATTGTATAGGAAATTTTCAGCTAAATTTTTAACAGCTCAAATTTGACTGTTTCAGAGAAAACCAGTTGGACTTTAGTTTTTTTAGTTTATGGAGCTAATATTAAACGCTTCTCATTCTCTGGTACCCTTTTACGAAACAGCTTTGTGAAATCCTTGTGATGCCTTCAAGCCATGAAACCGAAATAATCGAAAGCTTCCCCCAGCATAGTCACTTTAATTTGATAAGTTGAGGCAAGCGGAAAAATACTTTTGCGGTATTTTTTATTCTTCCATCCTTCACTGTCCGCAATCAAATTAAGCTATTTTTATAGCTGGAATTTTCTCTTGTGAAAGGGTACAGATGCCTGCTGCCTTATGTCCGTGAGCAATAAATCCAGCTCAGAAAAACAAAATATGCGCATATTTATATAAATTTATTAAGTTATGGAAACTACAGACATACACAGAGGAAAACATTTTTATAATTTCAGTTGAAATGTAGGTAGTTTCTGTTTTACTTGAAGTAAATTTCTATGGATGTAATTCAAAAAGACAAATATATTGACTTAAATCAACATTAACCGAAATAAATTTACAAATGTTTAAATAACAAATTCCAAAGAATGCAACAGTTTCTGACAAGTTATTTCTTCGAGACAGGAATGAAAATATTTTGAGGAAAATTATTCAATAATATGTTTAAGAACTTATGTATGCATTTAATATATACTGACTAAGCTTAAATTATTTCGCGTCACTGAAAAAAATTTAGTGTGAATATTATCAAAATATCAAAAACATATTTTTGCATGCAAGAATAAATTGAACTTTTCTTAAAGTTCTCTTTTAGTAATCAAATAAACCTTTTGCTGCATATTGTGACTTACTCTAAAACGTATAGACTTTTATTTGTATCACAATACACAGTAAATATCTTTCTTTATTTTTTAATGTAATTATAATTTTCTGATGCAAAATGAGAAATAATACAAAGGTTTATAAAACTGGAGATATCAAACAAGAATTTATTGCATTTCCTATACGTTTTTTTAGAGTACAAGTAATTAGTAACATCTTGTTACTAATTACTTGTAGCACATTTGGTTAAGCATTGGAAGGTCTGCCTTTCGAATCAACACTCGAGTTACCACACGTTTGTTATCAGAAAACATACAATTCACGAGGACAAATGTCTCTCTGAGTTCACAACGCAGCAAAGTTTGCTCAAATGCATCAGGGTTACTTAGATACTAAAAACTAAGAAAAGGGCAGGCAAAAGGAGTCAAATTTTATTTTAATACTCACATAAAAATGTAGGTAATTAATTAAAAACCATCATAAAAACTTAAAAGTACGGAAGTAATGAACATTAAGCATATTAAAAAATAGAATTAAACAATATGCATAAATCATAATGAAACATAATTTACCAAAACTGAACCGTTTGTTCATTGTTAAAACTTTTGTACAAATAACGTAGGATATTTATATAAATAATGTCGAATGGTATTTACAAAGTTTCAGCTTCTAAGTTCAGTTTCTTTCAGCTTTCAAAGTTCAACAGTTCATTTTTCAGTTTCCAAACTATTCATAACGATTTTGAGACACTTCGTATGTTGTTTCCGTAGTACTGACGATGATGTCAATATTGAATCTTCCTACTGCACCCATTGTTTCTTCGATATATATCTAAATATTTTCATTCCGATTTCTTTCCTTTTTTGGCATAACACCGTATTATAGCAATCATCGGGAAAGTGTTCTCAAAAGGTAGATACACAAGAAAATTCCTAAAGGCAAATTCACAAGGAGATTAAAATTTTTCATTATCTATACTTTTGGAAAAATATCAAAGACTTTCAATTTTGATCTTCCAAAAGAGGTTCCGGCTTAATGATATGCTATATGTAGATACCTTCTGTTATAATAAAATTATGTTATAAGTACCGAATTTTGTAAGAAAATGTTATAGTATTGCCCAAAATTAATTAATGATTTAGATTTAAATTACCATATGTGCTCAATCAGCACGTGATTATAAAATAAATACATTTCGTTGTATACAATAGTTTTTAAATTATGGTAAATGTTAACTCCTTTTAATCTTTTACCATGAAGTTAGTAGAATAACAAGTGTACTTTTTCCTTACTTGTTAGTGCCAATAAGACATACACACGTTATTTCTTGATTTCTTTTTAGCAGTTATTTAATTAATTATCATCATTATGTCAAATACTTCCAAAGAGACAAAACAGATTCCACCATCATTTTTACAGTAGCTCTTCATAGCCAAATTAATCATGGTCATGAAACACGTATCTCTCTGTCATGATCATGTTAAATAAATTGTCGAAGAAATATGGAACACGGAAAAAACACTGCTGCTGGTCTGTTTTTGAATCTATACAGATTATTTTCTAAACATGAAGGAATCATTCGAACGGCTGCCTAATTTATGCACTTGATCTGGAGAATTAAACGAAGATTAATTCATCGCAGTTCAAGTGCGAAAGCATGCAACAGTGAACTTAACAGAAAGAAATATTTCATTCCTGTCGAATAAGCGATGCCATAATGCCTTTGATAAGATACAGGAATTAATCTTAGAGGAGCCCATCTAGAGATTATATACAACATTACAGAAGATCATACAGAAAATGATAAACCTATGCCTATCCATTGAAAACAGAATTAGCAAATAGCAAGAGGATACATATACAATTATAGAAAACCAGACATGTGTCTTATGATCATGTGTAATTTGGCTATGGAAAAAAATCTCAAAGACTATAAAAATAATGAAGAATCTGTCTGTCTCTTTCGAAATATTTGACAGTAATCATGATAATTAATTAAGTAGCTGTTAGAAAAAAGAAACAATTGTTAATCTAATTTTATAATAATAGATTAAAAGAAACTAACATTTATCATACACTCTATCACACACTCAAATTATATGCACTCGGAAGGAAAAAAATTACTATAACGAAACTTAACATATGAGGAGATAATCAAATGATTACAAATTCAGAACAGAGGAAGATCATTCCATAATCTTTGCAACTGAACAGTTAATTCACCAATATTCCGGGACAGCCTTCCAAGGTTGCCTTCCAAGCATGGTTGCCTTCCAAGCATGTCCCGAACTTACTCTATTGGCGAGAGGTCTGATGATCTGGCAGGCCACGGGAGTACGTCATATCCTTGACGACATTGTTGGGAGAGTCACGTGGTAGGTGGACCAGCGCTGTCTTGCTGATAAATGGCACCTGGGCGACTTGTTAGCATCAGTGTTAAAATGCCGTCAGTGTAACTGCGGGCTGTCATAATGCCTTGAAGGAGGACTAGAGGTGACCGTGTGTCCCGTCAAATCCCTCTTCATACTGTCACACCTTGTGTAATTGCCGAATGTCGCTCGAAAACAGGTGCTGGATCGGACCGCTGGCAGGGTCGTCTCCACACTCTTATACGTTGGTCATCAGCACTGAGACTGAATAGGTATTTATCGCTGAAGATGACACGCCTCTAGTCAGCCATATTCCAGCTTGCTGAGTTCGTAGTTCGTCAGATATCCACTTGACACTACCTATGATGTGGGCTCAGTGGTAGGCGTCTTAATGGAACATATACCAGCGACGGCTTGTCATCACTGAATGGTTTCTCTTGATACCACCGGATGCCTTGAAGATTATAAATAGCGTTGAACAGATGCTAGCGACACTGTAGGAACGGAAGTGGCCGCTCATATGATTACTCAACCATTTGTGCTCCTGGGACGCCCTGACCCTCCGCAACGGTAGACTATTTTATTACTTGATTCATTGTCGGCAACATCCAGCGACTACTCCATCGCTCCGATCGAGGTAGCGGTCGATACGCCTGTTCGATTAACCTGCTCCTCTAAGGCCTACTATACGCCTATTCTCAAACTCCGACAACTGTTCGCCCTGCCGCCGGTTACGTCTCATACGCATCTCTAATCATAATACCGTCCACCGAAGTCGACAGATTCGTTTGAATAGCCCTAAGGCACAAGCAATTATGCTTTAAACTCTCCCTGCTGTGCATCTTATATGCGCATCGCACGCTTACTCTTCTCTCATTGGCGTCGAAATTCAATCATTTGCTTATTTCCTCCCAGACTACAATCCTCCGGAGTTTCATGATTTTGGCTTGATATCTTCTGGATGCATATATTTTTTGTGACAGAGTGTAATTTTAAAATCAAGTTTTTTTGTTTCTATACAGCAAAACGTATTTACTTTAAGATCACGTGTTGATTGAGCACATGATCTATGCATATTACTTTGTCAGCATAAAGAAGCCATTCGAAATTCAGCCTAATTTATTTTTAGACGACAGCACATGACAGACGTACACAAAGGCAGGACGAATTCTGCCTAATGTTAATTTGCATCGTTAATTAATTTTAGATAATATCTTGACATTTTCTTATCACAAAATTTTATTATAATATTAATTTATTATAACAGTTCTTCATTATAACAGCTTCTATTAAAACTTTAGACGTTTTAAATGTTTGCAAGATTGGTGTTTTGGACTTCAGATGCGTGGAAATATTGTTCGTGTTTTTGCAGTTCATGATTCTGTAGACTGAATACTTTTAGGTTTGCACTCCAAAATATATTTGTTAGACGTTACCTGATTTTCGAACATTTTATATAATAAAATTTTTCACTCGTTAAACAAATATGTGAGCTGAATTCTTGCATGAAATCATTTGATTTTTTACCTGCAATAGTTTTTATTTCAAGCAAACTTAAGTTTAAAATTCTTCACAGAAAACAACTTCATTAACACATATATAAAATACAAACGCATTTCTTGCAGTTTCCATGAGTCGCTACATAATCACACATCTAAAGCTACTATTTGTGGATGCTACGACATGTGCACCACCGTAATCAATGAGCGTTAAGTTCAGGTAGGGTTTATAACGTATACAGCCAATATTTGAACGAAACATGGAATCCGCACTTTAATTATATAATGCAAATGTATAATTACAATAGTTGGAATAAAATTTTTTTAAAATTATTTGACTCTCAGTAAGAAACAATATAAGGACTCGTTAGAAGGTGTTTTCCAAATCAGATACTGTATACATACCAATCCTTTTCAGGGATTCAAGCCCAGCCCAACCACGGTAAGCAGGCAAGGTTAGGCTTTTCCCAACGCTTGAGTTCAGTGACGTCACTTCGCTTACAGAAGTAGGAAAAACAAAGACACAGTTTTGGTTCTCCCAGCAATAGTGGCTTTGGAGCAAACTATGAGCCAGTGATGTCACACGCTCAAAGATTTCTTCTCAGGAAGAGCATACATTGTTGTTTACTAAACTTGAGCCCAACGATACGGCAGCCAATAGCATTAGCCACTGTATGGAACAGATTGGCTAGAGAATTGAAATATACATCTATGCCAAAAACATTTTAATCTAGGCTGTGTTTATTAAAGTTACAATAGTGATTATCTATTTTATTAGGATTAGTAATGAAATTAGTTTTTTTAACTTCTAAACAATTAATGAAATGAAAATATTTAGATATCTATTAATATAATAAATTTTAATGACGTTATTAATAAAATAAATTGTAATATAACCAAGTCGTCAACATAATAAAGGATTAATACCACCTTTGACATAATAAAGACATTTTTACATGTCATAAGATTTTCCCTTTTAATTATTTAATATGTGTGTCAACATTAATCAACCTTCCTAACGTTCCGAAAATAAAATTACTAAAATATTTGAATCATTTCCTTAAACATATTCTATAGTCGCATAGTATGGGAGCTCAGCCATTAAATTAACTCTAAAAGTTTTTTTTGCGCAGAATTATAACTACATATATTGTTTAAAAAGAGTGTTTAAAATACGTACTATGAATCTTAACAATCTTAACTAATCTGTAAAGGAACAGAAGAATAGATTTAAATAAACATAAAATATTAACTTTTATTATATAGTTATTATTTAATTACATTTATAACTATATAAACTTTTTAATATTAACTGTTTAAATTTAAATTAAACTTTGTCCATTTCAAGGGATAAATTAACTGATTCTTTTAGAAGCTCTTAAATATACCTTCCAAATAAAATATTAGTGTACGGTTTCATTCCTAATTTGATGTTTTTTGCTGTACCACAAATAATTACCTACTTCCTTATATAAAATCCTAGTTTAAGTTAGTCCAGAAAATATTAAAAAGGAAAGAGGCTTTTGCATTCTTCTCTGTATGTCAGCATGGCTAATGATTTTTCAGATTTTTTTTTATCATTTAGTACACATGAGGTTAGTTAATGAACTAAAAACTAAGACACAGTGCGACCGTTTATTTTGACTAAATATTCAATTAAAATAGGGTAGAAAAAAGGTCATTACAAACAGTCATTAAGGTCGGAGAAAATTATCTACGACTCCTTTTTTTCTGTAATATTGCAAAATTATTGAATGCATTAAATGAAGTGAAAAATGAAAAGTAAAAAATACGAATAAAATAAAAAATGCACTTTTTGTATCATATGGCATACACCTCGTGTTTGCAATTAATTAAAAGGCAAAAGAAACGGAAACTAATTACAAGCATACTTTCTCCTTTTTTGCCTTTACTTCGAATCATGATGTCTGATCTTGAAGCTAAAATTACACTTATTTAATTAAAACACCCGATAAAATTTTGCATGTCAATTGTTTTCCTTAAGAAAAGCAGTCAATACGCTAAGTAAAACTATGCTAGAAGGAAAACGTCTAAACGTAATTTACTTTATACGCACATTTATTGGCTTTCTGATTAATATGTTTCAATAAGCAGTGAAAAAAATCACTAAACACAAAAGTGCATTACATTTTTTGTATTTTTCCAATTAAAATATAAATTGGTTCTAGGTTTCCAAATAAATTTATAAATAATTGTAATAAATAAAAATGTCTTAAATATTCTATAAATTGAGAATGTTTATAATATTAAATTGTTAGTACTCCGCACTCGCCTTACAGCTTTTTCTAAACGGAATAGGATTCCTCGCATAGATGTTACATTACCAGAAACGTTAAGGGTATACTTCACTGTTCAATTTTGCAGTTAAACCCTATAGTCAGTTACGTTACATTTTCAAATATGAATCAATTAATTAATCTTATCCTTAATCTAGATCGATAAAGCCGTATCCTTAAATTTTCTGAATGAACCAATCGGTTTATTCAGATTAATGCCAAGAACCACCTTCGGAATGGAGACAGTTTTTAGCATAAGTCTGAGCCATATTCAAAAGAAATCTTATAAATAACAATATCAAGATAAAAAACCAATTTTTTAAGACTTTTTGTTTTTTTAAATGTGTTAAATGCCTACTTTTATGATATTTCACACCAGCTCCAGTTTTTCAAATGATATTTCGAAGGTAAAACGTTTTCCTATCGCTTGTTTTCTGTCTATATTTTAACATACTGAAAGACTGCTGACAACACTACTTTAAGCGCACCAAATGTTCTTTTCTCCTCGTACGCTTTTTGTGCAGCGATGAATTTCACTCACGCCGCTTACCATACAAAGTTTCCGATCAAAGTTTTTAACGCTATTTCTCGACTGCCCTCAGCCTTTGTTGCATTTAAGGGGGACAAACATTCGCCTCCCAATAAAATTGAGAGCTACGAAAAGCAGATACGATTATATTATATAAATTTAAAAAGATATCTGACGTTCAATAAGATCTCCTTATCAAGGTTAAAATACTTAAAAGCAAAGGGTAGAAGCACTGTACTTAAAGCAGGCGTCCTCGGTTCAAATAGCAGCGTAATCAATCGAGTTAAGTGTTTCAAACGAGAAAAATGGTATTATAGAATATTACAAATATTACGGATTACGGGATATAGATAAAATACAAATAATACATTTTATATTTAAAAATATAAATAAACAAATTATGTTAAGGAAAATATCATCATTTAAATATGAAATATTAAATATAATTTCGGAAGTAGTTAAACATTAAATGCTCCCATTACAAAAATCTTTTTTGATTTCATTGCAATCCGAATGCTTTTTTTAAAAAAACTGAAAGTAAGAAAAATAAATCTTTTCTCATAAGTGAATAGTTCAAATACATAAAACAATTTTCCTCACAAACGATAATATGGAAGAGAGGCTTTAGCCTGGAAGGACATAGTGACGTCGAGAGAAGTACACAACGAAATACACTCCTACAACCTTGCAAGACTTTGAAATGAAACTAGAAAACATTAATAGGTTGGTTAAACTTAGATTATATAATGACAGTAAGTAAACATGTTGTTTATTAAATAAAACTCTATCAATAAAAATACATGTATACTATTTAAAATCCTCTTTAGCAAATAACTCTGGTTTTAAAGGGATAAAAACATTCCTAAATTGATGTAGAATTTGAATAAAACTATATCTGTTTTGAAATCTTCCTGAAGGAGAGCTTCTTCTTTAGAAGAAAAAAGTTTAATATAAAGAGCATATAACTTACAGGCAATGGAAAAATTTCTACGGAAGTAATTCAAATAATAATAGTTTCCTTTACCAGCATAACACCACAGGCTATATAAAATACATGAATCAAATTTTTAAAAAAAATCTTTAATTACTTAATAAGGGTTCTCGAGCATTAAAAATATATTTATATTCTTCGATTGCTATTTATTTCATTTTCACTTGTCACACTAAAAATTACTTCACACTTATTATTCATACACTTCATTAAATTAACATATTTAATTTAAACATTTATTTAATTTTCTAGATACCATAATCTCTTATATTAATATTACAGCTATGCAGAATAGCGCACAGTACACAGAAAAGTGCAAGAATCAATGTGGATTTCTAAATATATAATCCGTTGCACGCAAATAAGTCGACAACTTCTGAGAGCTGCATACTGATATGGTCAATATGCAGCTTTCTAAATTATGACAAACTTTACAAATGTTTAACATACATGTCACCGAATGAACAGAATATGGATAAATCTTTCATGAATACACTCCATAGAGCTAGCTACAAGATATATCTTAACTTAAACACACGGGTTTGATTTTAGCGATTTATAAGTATATAATTAACTGTGGAATATGAGAATTTAGGTGTATTAATATTGAAAAATAATGTACTCTCTATAAATTCCATTAATAAAGTTCGGAATTAGTTGAATATAGTTGAACCGCTGTTTCCTCACGAGCTTGAAAATATTACTCTTTGGAATTTTCCTTGACTTATTGAGATGATGGATGGATAGAAAGATTAATCTATTTATTCTGCTGAAACTCGAGAAAAGATTCTTTCAGCTTTTCGTTCCCTGCTAAAGCAAAAGTTAGTCATAAAGCTCCATTTTAGTTTGAAATAGCTGCACACAGTTCAGAACGATGAGTTAAACTGATTAATTAATGACAGATGCTAAAGTAATAAATTCTAAAATGTAAAGCCTATATTTTTGGAAATGCTTTGTTCCAGAAAATTATGGTAAATATAAATTTTTCGAGGATAAAGCACGTTAATTAATGAAATTCTCTTTCAGTTTTTAGGATATAATGTAAAACTATTGTTTTAAATACTCTAAAGAAGAATATTTTTTATATGAAAGCAATCATTTTTATTTTGTATAACGTGCATTTTCGGGAAAATTAAAATTAAAATTATATTAGATTTTAAATAATTTACTCGGCTCCATTAAAATATGTAAGGATTTTATGAAAGTTATTACAAAGATATTACATAAGACCTATGCCGTAACAATACCTTTGCAATAACTTTAATAAAATCGGTTCCAGTTGATATTTAAAGAATCATAACATCACGGCCTATCTCAATGGATTTTAGCGATCTGCCCTATGGGTGTCACCAAAGCCTCTCGATTTCAGGGAGTGTGACAAACCAATGATCTTTATTTCAGGAGTGCCTCGGACTGTTTCAATTATGGCATTATTGTCTAAGGTTATTTTACTAAGGGGTGCCTTCACGAAGGACGTCTGTTGTGTCGCGAATTCTGTGTCTCAAAATTTAAATGTTTTTAGTCATTTAAGTAATCAATTTTTTAAGTATTTTATTTGTATTTGTATTTAATTTTTAAATCTGAAATTGTGAAGAGCATACTGAATATATATATATATTTGTAAAGTATGTATTTAAAATCTTTAGGCAATTATTTTTCTTCAACGGTTCAATTTTCTAACGAAGAAAAGGGAGCGTCTTTTAACTGAAGTAACACCTGTGGGAATAGCTTTAACATGACAGTTGCAACTGAGAGCAGTATAGTGTTGTTTCCCTTGTTTTTTGTTAAGAAGCAGTAAAATTGATATCGTAATTGGCTCCCCGCAATTCACTTACACTTTAGCTTTGTGAATGTTGTCATGCTTATAACTTCGGAAGAAAGGTAAGGTTGTAAAATGAATCTTGAAAGGGCAGTTTTTGTTGTTTCTCCTTAGATCTTTTTTCTTGTTAGCAAGGGGGGTCGAATTTTTAGTCTCAAGTTTTCGCAAGTGTTTGAGGAGTCATTTCTACAGCTGGGCAACCATCAACTGTAGACAATGACTTTATTATGATTCGTTTGAGGGTTTTGATATTGTCCTGTTAAATTATGGTGAAAGTCCCGGATTGGCGAGAATTTAATTTTATGTGTAACTTTTGGACCTATAATTGTGAGTGGGTGGAGAAACCGAGTTTTTTTCGGAAATTGTAAGGGTGTTGAAGTGAGTCGGATTCGTGATTTTGAGAGTGAAGTTAGTTTAAAGAGACCGGAGGGGCGTTTGCTCTGCGGCCAAGCTTCACTCTTGCGGGTGGCTTGCGCTTGCGTTCTGCGAACGGAAGTTATGTCTCCCTCTGCTTTTAGCTGAAGAGATTTGCGTTGCTTTAACAGCCAAGCATTAGCTTGAGGTTTAACTGATTACTCCGGAGGTGTGAGGAAGTAACTCCTGGATTTTGAATGAGCGTTCTACAGAGTTTACGGGCGACTGACTCTCAGAGTTCAAGTTGCGGGTCGATAGAATGACTTTGTGTCAGAGCAGTCCTTGATTCATCTACTATAGTATATTCAGTTTTTATCAACCATGATGTCATCCCTCTTCACCTTATTTGGGTAGTGTGGTAAATGATCCGGCGCGGACTTTCGTCGATTCATCTATTTCAGTATATCTTGAGTTATCAACAGCCTGGTTTCTTACTTATCAGTAATTATGTAATCCTTGTTCACCTTATTGTGGGCTGAGTTCAAAGGACCTTAATCTTCAGTTAATTATGAAGTGCTTAAGTTGTCTCCGATTTGCAGCATGGTTTGATGGGCGCTTGTCGACCAACTGTGAGTTACTTAATATTTTTATATTTAAAAAGTTAAAATTGTTAAAAGTTAAACAAGTAAAGTTTAAGCAACTCAACACGTATACGGACAGCTTGCTCGTATTCAAGTTACGCTTTTGAAAAATAACGTAACTCCCATGTAGGCACCCTGTTCTTTGAGACTTGAATACAAATTCGAGATGTCAGTGTTCAGTGCTTTAACGCTCAGTCTTTGGAAGACTCAAAATTATTCAACTGTGCGTCACAAGTCTCGAACCATAGCAAATTTTGATCACACGCACCTGATATGTAGCTTTATAATACGCGCCCTAATATATAACAAGAGATTTGGATGTAGTGTGTATGTTACCGGCAAAGTATGAAACGCCGCTATTCTATAGAATGCCTAGTCGTTGTATATAATGCCAGACCTTTTTAGGCAATATATGAGAAATATTTGAAATATGAGAATTATTACATACTTTCCCTAGGCACTGTATATAATAATTCATTCTATAGAATGACAAATGCTCTTTAGGCAAAGTATGACAAAAGGTTATGATAAGGCTATTATTTAAAAGACATTCATATCTCAAAAATGCAACTATTATTTAGAAAAATTATTTCAAAAATGCCATTAAAACTGTTATTCAAAATATGTAAAATAAAATATTGAGATGATCTTGATACATCATAATAAGTTTGCATTTTCTATCTGGCTGAGAGTGGGAATCAATAAAATCTACCTGAAAGCGGAAATTAAATTCAGAAACAATCATAAGTTTCACGTCAATGCCCTTTTTAATTTCTTTTTATTTTTGTGTGAGACGAAAGATTCTGACACTCAAAAAGCAATCATTCGTTCAATTACGGATCTAGCTGATATTTCAAGAATCATACGTCGCGGCCAATGTCAATGACTTTTAGCGATCTACACTGTGTTTGTCACCAAAGCCTATTGTTTTCAGGGTGGGTGACGAACCAATGATCCTGTTTCACGTTTGATACCGTTTCAAATACAAATAATTAGAAAACGTAAAATACAACTGAAAAAGTACGACGGCGTGACTAATTCAGTTTGCAAACCGTTTTAGATAAGGAGGGAACTCAGAATATTCGCTAATCTAGATTAGCGAAACACTTGTTGCTCGGATGGTCCTCACATAATGAGGACAAAATGTACAATTTTTATCTTAGCTATACATCCAATATGTATTAACTGTCGTTATTGTATTAATTATAAAGCTTCTAGTATATTTATAATAAATTTGCTTTTAGTTTTTTAGTTAATGTATTGTTCTAGCATGCAACAAATAACACGCAACCTAAACAAATCGCTAACCACTCAGTTACCAATTCTTATATAATATTGCCATATCAACACAGGTACCATCGTCACCCCACTTGGAATCACTTTACTTTTAAAAGTAAATAAATAACGACATACAATAAATAAGATTTAGAATTTCATACGGATTAATAGATGTTTCTTACTTTTTGATACTTTCGTGGTATATTTGATGGAATTCTTCTATCTTTGATTTCCTATAGGGAACCAGATAAATAAAACAAAATAATAATACATGTAATAATAATATACATCTGGCACGAGGACACCGCTACCTATAGTGAATGATAAAATGATATAAAATATTTTTAAATTTAGTATATTTCCTTTCCGGCTAAACTATCAAGTTCAGGGTGATTGCTTAAAAAGAGATACGCGTTAGGAAACTGGGCGCCGATAAAGTCAAGAAGACTTCATTACTTCAACAACTGGAAAGACTTCGTCTTTTCTAGGAAAAACTTCTGTTATTCCTCCAAGATTCTATTTCATAGAAGGAGGAGAATCCTCCTTGAGATAACCACGTCACTCACTTGAATATTCTTCTCACGCGAAGTCCATTTTTCTCGTAGTTGCATTTGACTCTTATATTCTTTTGCCATCTTGACCAGAACTGATTACGAAGCTGCTGAATAAAAGGCCACCTTGAGTTTAATCAAAGCGATTTTGTTAGAGCTTTCTCAAGAAATCATGTTATAAGAACACCTGCCAAAACTGTCCTGAAGTATGAGGTTCTAAATCCTGCTAATTTGAAGAAAGAGGAGTCAGTGGCCTGAAATTAAGACATGTTTCAATTTGTGTTACTGGAATGGCTAGTTTCGCAGTAGTTTAGATAGCTAACTTGCAAAATTTGAATAAATGTTGCTCGGCAAACTTGATTCCAGCCTCCCACAATCTTCCGAAAATGTAGAGCTAAAGATCGGATAAAATTCCATACAAAAGATTCTTGAGCTGTAAAATTTTGAATTTTTGTAGAATTGAGAAGTAATAGTTGCTCTTTTATATAGGTTAGTGCTTCTCGAAATGCCATTACCTGACTACAAATTTATTGGCTTGCCACGTCTGACGATCAAGTTCGCTAGTTAACTAGTCTTAAAGCCGCTAGTTGATAAATCCGAAGCAAATTCTAGGTGACCTACTTTAGTGGCAAAGCAACTAAAATGAACAATTCACGATTTAATTCTTACGAAGCTACGAATCAGAGTAGGGTTTGGTATGAATGACATACCAAAATCACGTCTAATCCTAAGGTATTTTCTGCCAACATTAAATCTATCAGAAAGCAAATCTGCCATGGTAATATTGCATGGTTGCGACTTCAACGGAAATCAGGTCAACAGTTTAGACAGAATTCGTCGAACAGCAATTTTTATAGAAGGTATATAATATTTTTGACAGATGCAACACACACTAAGCTGAGGAATGGCATATAAATAAATTTTGAAATCATATTATACCAGTTCGAGCTTGTAATAAACCTCCTACTCTAATAATCCTATCTTTATCAAGGAAGTATTCAGTGGAACGTGTTTGTATTAGGAAGGGGAAGCTGCGTTGTTAAACAGTCGTATTCAGGCTTGCATTCTGATTTTTTAAAGAACTTAATTACTTAACTACATATTTAGTTGCTTCTTCAAGCTTCCCGTAATAATACACCTTTGATTCTTTAAGCTTGTATTTGCAGCTTCCAATGAATCATAAAAACACGATATTACCCAACTAAATACATTCTGAAAACTATGAGTGTTTAGAAGTAATTTATACCATAGCATTCAGGTGTATTTGAAATGATGATGCTGACAGATACAAACGATTTCTTTTTTTCGCCACTGATATCAGCCATACATGCTTCCTGTGGATCCCTACTTAGAGTAAAATATTATTCTGATGCAGCCATTGAAAGCCATGCCATAAAGTATGATATTTAAGTTTTGCTACAGAAATACCTCTCCAGGCACAATCAGCAAGAGTTTCTTGACTTTTCACGCAATTCCATGTAGCTTCTGAAGTTGAGTGGTGAATTTTTTATATCCTATTAGCAACGAAACGTTTCAATCTTTGAGAGATGAATTATGGCAATCTAAAACTATTTTTGAGTCTGAGTATAGAACAGTCTGATCAATGCGAATATTCGTCCTTAAGGATGTTGAAACAACTTTATAGTGCCTAGAAAGAAGAATAGCTGCATACAGTTTGTGTCTTGGCAATGTTATTGTCGTCACAGGAGCAACTTTTGGTTTTGAAGTTATCACTGAAACGCGAAACTTTCCATTTTTGAAATCTGATTTTAAGTAAAACGCTGCAGCATATGCATGTTCAGAGGCGTAGCAAAAGCCAATCAATTGGTTACTTTTAATAGAATTGTTTTGCATCAAGAATCATGAAATATTTATTTCAGCTAAGTGCTCAATTTGAGATTTAAATATATTCCATGCTTGAGAAATATTATTAGGTAATATATCCTACCAATCAATATTTTTCTTCCATAGATGCTGTACTGAAATTTTTAACTGAATTGTTGTAGGAGATAAAATTCCAAAAGTATCATACATTTTCGCGATAGCTGAAAGTTTACATTTTTAAGAGACTTTCAACAGGCTGGTTTATTTTAATTTTGAAAGCATCTTCTTTAGTGTCCCATATGATTCCTAGGATAGTATGAATTTGACTTCCTTCAATTCTCAAAAGGCTGTTCAGCTTCTTAATCCTTGAAGTAAATATTCAAAGACTTATGGTTCATTGGATACTCATATTTTTATAGTAAAATTGCCCTTATTCATAGTTTGATGATTTGTAAATTAATTTTTTTCCTTTCTCAATATTCTGTGAGAATTCCCGGAAAATATATCTTCAGGAGCTTCTCGAAAACTCTCCTATTCCTCTACGGCAAGTCGTTGTAATGTTCGATATGGAATACTAGCAGTGCCTACGTAACTGTCAGAAGCTGGAATACCTGTAGCGTTTTTTCAGTGTTTTTTATATCAAAGGCTTCTCTGAAAAAATTCTCTGGAAATCGACGTAATTTTTATTGACTAGGATTTATCGGAACCTTTTTTGTATAACTCCACAATGACTGCGATACAATGATTTCTAAATTTTATTTGAACCTCAAGCAATTTATTTTGTAGTTTTGGACCAGTATAGAGAATTTTATTTAAAGAATTTCCTGGCTCAAAATTTTGAGAATCGTAAAACACAACACATAATTTGGCAGTTTCAGTTAGATCTCTAATAACTCCAAAATAGGTAAAAATAAATAATAGTTTTTTTTCAAATGTGGCAAAGATTTTGGAAAATCGACCTTTTGAGCGTATGATCCATAGTTTGATATTCCTACATGAATTCCCATATATTGAGTTAGATTCTGTTGAAGATTTGTAAGGAAAAGATCGCCTCTTAGCTTGATTTCTTGAGCTACTCAAAATAGTTTTTTTCTTAAATGGGAGATTGTCAGAAAATCTACTATCAGAATTTCGACTAGTGTGATTTAAAAAAAAACTGCCTCGATATGCTACTTCCTCGTTCAGTGTACTCACATTAAGAACTGACTCGACTTACCAAAACCTTTCATTAAGTTTTCATTGTATATCAAAGCATGGCAACTGATTACGGGATTCTGAATTCGATTTGACACTGACACACTTAGCGAGAGGATCCAATCCATTTTGAATTCAGGTCGGATGACTGGTATTGATTTTCCAATATATTTCCAATTTGAATTAAATCGAAGAATATATCTGCACCCATAATGATGTCAGTTTGTCTACTTAAATTAAATAAATGGTCCGCCTCCTTTCGGATGAGACCAACTGACTTTTGATGTCAAAGTTAGGTTAATTTGACGTAAGAAGTTTGTTTTTGACAACATTAACAAAGAAATTCTCGCTATTAAAATGAGAAGTAAAATTTAAATTAACTACTTTCGCAGCACGCGAGGCAGCTGTGCCATTAAGTCTTATAATAGTGATTTCAGATTTTTTCAATGAAATGTTTAGTCGATTACAACAGGTTCAGTGTTTAAAGATGTCTGAGAACCATTTTCCAGAAACTGTCCTTGATTATCTTGTACTCTAATAGTAGTTGTTGGAAGCAAAACTAAAGTAGAATTCTTTACTTTCCTGGAAGACAAAATTGCTGCACTTCGTTGTTACCCGAAGTTTACAAAAGAGCTAATTTTGGGATGGAGTATACTGTAAATGACTTTCAGCTGAAAGAATTTAATCATTTCGAAAGTTGTAAAGAATTGTGCGATGTTTTTATTTACATGCTCTGCAAAATGCAGTGAACCGTTATGAAAAACTCTATGATTTGGTTTCCGACAATCAAAACAAATGTTTGCTTTCCGTATGAATTTTTAACTCCATTAGTTTTCATTTAAACGAATTTCTCACATTTATGCGAAAGGTGTGATAACTGACCAAATGCACATGAATTATGTTTCTCTTTTACACTTGTTTTAAGAGCAAAAGTATTGTTAAAGGATTTTACTGATCTAACTTGATAATTATAATTTTCCTCTACACACCTTAAAGCTTCTAGATTGTTTTTCTAAAAACGAAATAGCATTTTTCAAAAATGTAAAATTCTTATCCTCTAACGCTAATTTACATTTGATTTTAAGTGAATCTTCTTGCTTATCTTATAAGGTATATATCGAAGAATTTCTACTAAATTTTCTATACTTATCCTAATTCCTTCTCATTATGGTATCTGTAGACTAAAGTATCCCAAACATTTTTATAATTTTCAGAGAATATTACAAATCCCTTTCGTCTGATGTCTTCTTCAACATCAGACGAAATTACCCTTTGAAGATATTGCAATTTTTGAATATCAGTCAGAGATTTTTCAGAATCATTTGAACTTAAAACTACAGATCATGATTCAAATTGGCCAGAAAACGTTAGCAGATCGTAAGCCGGAAACATTATATTTTCACAGGATGAAGCAGATTTTAATATATTGTCATCACTGGGTTGTAATTCTTTATTAATAAAATTTAAGTAAATTTCTGTTTTTAAGAATGATTCATCTGCCAAACCCTGAGACTCAAATAAGATTTTAAACTCAGATTCTTCGTCAAAATCATCAAGAATATTCTTCAAGCTTGTCATATCTTTTTACGTAAGAATTGTCTCTAAATTTTTTATGTTAAAATATAGTCAACGGTTCCAACAAATCTTCCAATGTGCTTGATTTGAGGTCGATATATTAATGGAATTCATGATTCTCTTTTTTACTAAAAAATTAGGGCTATACAGATGCCGTGCGAACCTGAAATATGCATTTGAACTTGAGAATACATTTTACTGTTTCTGAAGCATTTTACGTCAAATCATTTTGATCACTAATAACACTTTCTTAAATAAATTTGCTTCGATAAAATAAAAATATAGGTTTCGATTTCATTGTAAAGCAGGTATATTTAAAAGAAAACTAGAACTAGATTTTCGGCTTTATGTTCTTCACTGGTAGCTCCAGCGTTTCTTTGTAAGTTCAATAATTAAATAGCTTACCTTTAATTTTCATAGACTTCATTCGACATTTACTTGGAATTACATCAACTTTCAAAATAAATGAATAAGGAGAAACACTAAAAAATAAGATTTAGACTCTTATATATATGCATTAGTAGAATTTTTAACATGTTGATAGTTTCATGGAATGCTGAATTTTTCTGTCTTTAAGTTTCACATATGTTGCCACAAAACTATAACAAAATAATAATACATATACCATAATAAACCTCTGGCGAGAGGACAGTCCCGCTTATAAAGAATGATAAAATAAGACATAGAAATATCTTAAAACTTAACACCACCATTGATTGCCATATGTAATGTAGTCAGTGGAGATGAAATACCACAGAATTATATGTTGTAAAACAATCAGCATACATTAGCTCTGCAGAAGCATTCGAAGTGCAAAACTAAGGATTAAAAACACGTCTTAGTCTCAATGCGTCCTTCACTGTAGGCGTCCTTCAATGTCCTTCCTCAATGCTTCCTCAATCTGTAGGCGACTTAGCTCAAACAAAACTGACCTTATAAAAGGATGCAAAACTTATGATCTCTTTTTGGAATTCGCTACGTGGTGTGAAGCGACAGCTATGTAGTGGCCGTATATGGAAATTACTACACATACCAGTAGACAATGAGGTTAGGCTTTTCCCAATGCTAATGTCAATTAGTTACGGAAATGGGAGAAAGAAGCCGTAAAGGGAATAGTTGTTTTTAACAGACTAGGATTCCGTGACGTCACACAAAAGCAAGCCTTGTAGTATAGTAAAATCTTGAGTTAATAGTTTGATTAATTCCTTCTTCAGCTTAAAGCTCACCAGCGGCCGATCGGTAAAATCGTTGAAAATTGGTAGTTATGACCTGAATTTGATTCTCTGCGAACGAGCTGCCTGCATGGCGTTTTCATGAATTTTCCCATGCGTAACGTGAATATGAGCCAATTTCTCTCAGAAAGTCCTCCACTAAGGCATTCCTTCCCTTAGGCAGACAGCTCTAGTGTGCTTTGCCGTAAACACTGAAACAAAATCAATCTTCAGCTTAATGATCTTTTTTAAATAAAATTTTTAAACTTGAAAAAACGAAATGTAAAAGTATCTGTAATACAGGTTTTTAAAACGTTTTTTAAGAGGGAAGTACTGAATTTACGAATACACAAAAGTGTCTAAAAGTGTCACAGATTGAGAAAACTTAAAAAAGATCTTCTCATAATGATGGATAATTCGATAACCGTTCACATTTCCTGACACACGCGTATTAAATTTTTCTGCTATCACTATGCTATCATTTGGTGACTGGATATTTTTTAAACATGGAATAACAAACCAACATAGATGAAAAGTGTTTTACTAATAATGAAGTGTTTTTTACAAATAACGAAAATAAAAAGGTTAGGAAATAAATATTAGTTTGAAGTTGAATGAAAGGGATTAATGCAATTATTCGATATTTAATTTCACGTTTAAGCTAAAAACAGAATGTATGGCCAAATTATTTTTCAAATCTAATTTCGTATGCACATTTCTGATGTTCTGGATATAACTGTCTACAAACTACAAACTAATATCTAACGGCCCACTTCAGTTTTTTCACAGCGATATTGCAAAGATATTAATACATATTAAGATGATGAATATGTGTAAATATAAATTGCATATGGTAGAATCTTAAGGTGTAGCCACAAAAGGGGGAACAATCTACACTGATGGGTTATAAAAGAAGGGCCGAAATATGAAAATCAATTTACAAAAACGCTATCGAGCACTTTTGAAATTTTTGTTTACATTCGTTCTGCATAGGTAACTAAGCATGATAAATTTTGAATGATAATAAATACTTCTTTAAAGCCACAAATTTCAATCTTATAAGTTTGAGATTGTGTGATTATTTATTCTGAGAACTTTTTATTCCACGGCGTTTAACGCTAATGTGAATACAATGCATTCTTGCTGACATATCACTGTTTATTATATTATCATACGTCATCAAGCTCTCACTAAACTCTGCATGAGACATCAGACGCGGCAGCACAACGATTGTTGGAACGCTGTTGATTGAACCTTACATTGAAACTCTATATTGGCAACAGTGAGGTAATGTTCAACCAGCTTGTATGTCTGAAAGTGGAGAAAAATAATACAAACCAAAACTGTCGTCAGCAATTACAGAATCGAGTATAAAAAAGAAATAACTGACGTCTTTCGCAAATATAAAAATACATTGATTAGAGGTCATACCCAATAAAGCTATGCGAATACGTCTTTTCCATTCCAGCCCACAATGCAAATGCCTGGAGGCTATTTTCTCTAGCATCAATTCAATGATCCGACGAAAGAAACAAGTTATCAGTTGAGACAGCTGAAGAAATTTTGATTTGTCATTATAATTTTAAAATGACTTTCATCTAATTTTAATATTACGTGAAATAATTAAGGACGTAAAATCAACATAAAATATGACTGGGGTAAAAAGGACTGGCCTCGTATTGGTTTTATTATTATACATGTTAATTTTATAAGACTGATTAAATTGATTTTTTACCAGACGAAAATGAACCGTTATCTGCCCACTTTTTTCATATTTTTTAGTCCAAAAGAGGCGTTAGTCCCGAATAGGATATTAATCTCGATACAGCATTTTGCGTCGAAACACGTAAATGAGCTGTACCACTTTTCAAATTGTTACTACCAAATATAATCGTCCTGTATTATATTTAAAGAAATTAAATAATGAAGAATTGGCATGAATGCATGTATGTTTCTCGCAATGTAAAAAACGAAGGTATCTTTAAAGCCATTAAATTCTGAATAACATAGTGCTCCACCAAAACATGGGCACTTCAAAGTCAGAATTTGGAATTTGTTTTATTCTCCATTTTATATTTTGTAAACCGTTAACGAATTTTTGATTAACAAATTCAACGATTTCAAAGCCAGCAATGTGGCAACACTGTACGAAATAAAACATCTTTATCGCCACCACGCAAGACTGTCTATCGGAAATTCCAAAGATATGCTATAATGAAACATTTTGCGATTTGGCTATTGAATCAAATTTTATGTGGGGTAAGTGCCAAGAACGGGATATTTGATAAATAAAGTGAACACACAAAATATTAATAAGAAAATGACCAAAAAAATTTCTAAAGCCATCTAGTAAGGAAACTGATAATTCATATGATGAACTGAGAAAAGACAGAAAAATATATGCCAAGACTTGGACACTGCATGGAAAATTCTAAACGTATATTGCTATGCTGCTTTTAAATTTTAGTAATTTTGCTTTTGAATTGTATAGGCATAAATGCGAAGAAAATGATGCTTAATATAAAAAGACAAAAAAAAATGGGTCGTAAGGAGTGAGTGTAACAGCAGTTTGCTAGACTAAGAGCTCTTCGGCGTTTTTTAAAATTTTAATTTATTTATTTAGCACCTACACCATACCAATACTTGGCAATTTTGGGAAACCTATATATATTATAATATCTATACTTTCAAAGCAACAGTAGTCAAAAAGCTAGTATTTCCAAATTTGATTTTTGTATGGAGAATGCGCTGACACCTCATAGTTGTAGTTTTCCACACGCATAACGTAAAATGAGCCAACTTCCTTTATACAGTATCATCCATCATTACATATCTCCTTTTAGATAGGTAGCTCTGGAATTGTTTTCCATAATTCAATAATAAAATATTTGTTGCTGTCCTATGGAGTGCAAAAGTTAAAACTGATTTTGATCGCCTGCTTATTATTTACACGTTAGTATTTTTTGTAAAAAAGGAAAAAAAAACTTTGCACAATATAAGTTTTATCATTTCACGCTCTGTTACACTAACATTAATCTTCCTTTGCATTTTTCTGCGAATGATATTTCAGCGAATTCGTTTTACTTGTTCTACGGTGTTTCATTAAAAGAGCAGAACGAGAAATAGCAAGCCTATGGAGTATTCCATGGGAATGGCATTCTACATAAAATGATTCTTTTCTTTACCTATAAATAGAAGGAACGGGAAATAAAATCTTTCAGGCATAAAACGATCGACCACTGTTCTGACTAATTCACGCAGATTGCGAGAATCGGAGCATGAAATAGAAAAGGACAGTAATTATGTTCTTGCCATTGCTTCACAAGCGCCCTTGGATGAGAATTAAATGCGTTTTATTTTCTGCTTATTATTACACAGCTATCCACAGCTCAGAGTTTTTTTATCTGAATGCATAATTGTATAAAGAGTAACTTTCTAATGTTCAGCACAGGAAAGGAAATCACAAGATTCATTTCAACAGGAAATTGCACTTTAAGGAATGGTTCTTTTATGCGTAAATAGGGAAAGGGTTGGGAATTTATTCGAACAGACAGAGCGATCAAATATATACGTAGCATCAAATAGTGTGTCGTTGGGAATTTTTTAAAAAGGAGGAATCTGAAAAATTTTCATAAAGAAGCACAGGATAACGTAATTTACTAAAACTATACCAAGTGCAAATAGAAAACATATATCTATATATATACATATATGATTAAAAATATATAGGTAAAAATTCTGATTGTCATTTGCAACACTCCTTTAAATCACCATTTGAATTCGATGTTTCTCCTTTCTCGCCTAAAAATAATAACTGTTTATAATAAATCTCTTAAATTAATCTATCTAGTATGACCATTGCATAAAGCTCATGACGTAGATAACTTAGATAAAGCTTTAACCGATAATATTTGTAAAGGTTTAAACATTAATAAACCAAGAAAAAGCAAACCGAAACTAACTCATTTGGAAACCATTACTTAAATGGCATGACAATATTTTCCATTACTCGATTCTGCGCCTCAAACTAAGCCAAAACCGCAAATTTTACTTTTAAATTACTAATCAAAATTTTAAAAAATTCTCCTTTCATAATTCAAAATTTAGCTTTAATTCAAATAAAATTAATACATATTCCTGATTTATTTTTTAGCCCAAAGGAGCGGTAGCTCAGAAGGGCTATTAATTTCGTTTTGGCATTTTGCGTCGATTCACTGTAAATGTCCATGTTACCACTAAAGTATATAATGCAGTTATTTCATAGAAAACCTAGTTATTCCATGAAATAACTGATCGTGTCCACTAAAGTGTGTAATATGTTAATAATTTGACACTTTAACTAGTTATTCTATAAAATAACTATGTATTCTATAAATTAACTAATGAGAGACAGTTAAAGTGTAAAATAAACAATTTGTCTAGAATGAAATAACTAGGTATTCTATAAATAAATCAACGATAGACAATTAAAATGAAAAAGAAGCAATTTATCTAATTTATGCAGAGTATAAATGGTATTTATGGAAACGTACCATAAAATTATTTGTTACAACAAGGATTACTAAAATGGCACTTGGAAGTACAAAGAACATTATTTCTAAAACAAAAACATTTTTTGTTGACACACTGGGTTTTACATGAACATTCCATATTGTTAAACGAAACGTAAATGTACCTTATACTAAAAAGCGAGATATATGATATAGATTATTTTACACTTTAACGGGCTGCAGATCGTTATTCTATGAAGTAACTAGTTAAACCATGAAATACAAGAGAGTTTTACACTTTAACGGACACGATCAGTTATTTCATGGAATAATTAGGTATTCTATAAAATAACGGATTTCATAATTTAACGGTAACATCCATATCACTTTTCAAACTGTTGCCGCTAAATATTATCGCCCTGTGTTATATTTATGGAAATTAAATAGTGAAGAATCTGCAAAAATGTATGTATGTTTCTCGCATTGTGATAAAACAACGGCGCCTAGAGCCATAAAATTTTGAATAACGTAAACCTCCTCCAAATATGGGCAACTGGAAGCCCAAATTTGGAATTTGTTTTATTATCGATTTCTTATTTTACAACACTTTAACGAATTTTTGATTAAGACACTCAACGATTTCAAAGCCAGCAATGGCAACACTGTACGAAAAAAAAAAGCATTTTTATCTCCAGCGCGCCAGACTGTGTATCGGAAAGTCTAAAGATATGCCCATTTTAAAATTACTTTGCGATACTGCTGTTGAATTTAATTTTATGGTTTAACTGCGAAAAATATGTTACTTAATAAATAAAGGTAACACAGAAAACATTAGTTTTAAAATCTGAAAGATTAAAAGCTAAAAGCTTTCACATTTTTTTTTAAATTTGTATCATTAAACATTTTTTTTTAGTTTTTGGACAAATATTTTCAATCGTAATCTTTAAAATCTGTAGCATCATCTTAAAATAGATGGATTTCTAGGCATATGTACAAAAGACTAGAGTTTGTATTTCAGAAAATGTGCGCGAATTTACATTGTTTGTGCATTTTAAAATGTGTTATAAGTGATAATAACGCCAAATGTGATTTACGCGCATTGTTACAATCTTCAAATTGCAACATTTTTTTTAATCTTAAATTTCCAAATAAACTTTTATGAAAAATGCCTAATAATTACTTATTAAATATCTATTAACAATATATGAGAAACTAATTTTTAAATTTATAAATATGTTAATCAGACTTTTACAGATTCCTTTTCTTTCATACGAGTAAATATTTATCTTCGCCATTTTATCGTCTGTTATTTTACTAAACTTTATTTTACATGCAGCGAAATGTTTTCCATATTTCGAAATTGTCCATGATAATATATATTCATTATTTCTGAGTATGTCGAATAATACGCGAAGATTATTAAATATAAAACAAACTGTCTTAAAATTTGACAGCGTCAAAATTTAATAGAAGATTTTTTTTTATTTCTTGTGTGTAGTGAAGGCAACAAAAAAGATTCTGAAGATGTTTTTAGTATATGCAAAGATATTTCGTGGCTTTAACTGCACAGAAAATTTCTTAAAGTATTCTTTAACATTTGAAAAAGGACGCTGATATTACCATAAAAGACCAATTTTTTCAAAGCATAATATACTTTTATGTAAACTTCAGATTTAGTATACACATTTTTTTAAAAGTCACATTATGATTTTACTTTTAGAAATGCAATGAATGTTGATTATTTTTATGTTTATTAGTCCAAAGAGGCAATTTGCCCTGAAGGACGGTTAATTTCATTTTGGCATTTTGCGTTGGTTCGTTTTAAATGTCGATTCACTTTTCAAATTGTTGCCACCAAATATTAGACCCCCGTATTATATTTAAAGAAATTAAATAATGAAGAATCTGCATAATGTATGTATGTTTCTCGCATTTTGATAAAAAACGGTACTTAGAGCCATCAAATTATGAATAACGTACGTTTTTACCCAAATATCGGCATCAGGAAGCCCAAATTTGGAGTTTGTTTTATTATCTATTTCATATTTTGTAAAACTTTAATTTTAACATTAATTTTGAATTTTTGACTAACGAACTCAACGATTTCAAAGCGAGCAATAGCAACACTGTACGAAAAAAACATTTTTATCTCCAGGGCGCGAGGTTGTGTATCGTAAATTCTAAAGATACGCTCGTTTTAAAATTATTTTGCAATACTGCTGTTGAACTGAATTTTATGGTTTAAGTGCTAAGAACATGATATTTAATAAATAAATGTAACCCACAAAGCGTTAAAAAAACGCCTCTTTGGTCGGTAATTTAAAATCTGAAACTTCCAGATATTTTTTTATTTATTTTATTTTTATATAATTATTATATCTGCTATATTTTTTGTTATTTTAGAATTTATTAAGCTCAGCTTCTAAAATAATTTGAAAAATTAAAACCGTCC
>KK112055.1:48828-134002 GCA_000611955.2 Stegodyphus mimosarum | reverse complement strand
TCAAAAGTTTAAATTAAGGGTATATAAACAACGAATGACAATCTAATTCCTAAAAGGAGTACTGGAAATTGGCGTTTATGCAATGCTATGGATGCAAGTAGTACTTACATAAAGGCAAAAATGAAAGTTCAAGCCTTTATTCCTCTAGAATTAAATAGAAACTTCACCAAACCGATAAAAAACATTAATGTTACACTCCTCTGCATTATTTATTATCTATATATCTTTAACACTTTTTCTTAATTTGATGTCATAATCTCTCCATAATGTCATAATCGTTTGCTTCTGTCCTGATAACACGTTCTTTGCAGCTCCTCGTTTTTCTGTACCAAATAGAATTAATTACGTGATGGAGGGAAATTTTATTTGTGGAACAGTTTTTACGCTTGTGCACTGTTTTACTGTATTTTATTCAATGAACCATGTAAAAACAAACCGTTTATGTAAATTTTCAAGATTGACTTTTATCATAATCAAAAGAAAAAGCACATGCGTCATAATCGTGTTGTACGTCAGCACACTAAAAAGTGTTTATTACAATTAAAGCTACCAGCATTACGAAAATGTCAAATATCTAAACAATCTCAACTATGTGTGGCTCAGTAACACTAAAACGTTAGCATCACATTAAATTCTTTTGTTATAATACATATATATTTACACTGCGTCCGCTACAATGGATTGGGTAACTAGTTTCAGATGTTATGGCAAAAATTTCACTTTGAGACTATTTTAATATCTATCGCTTTATGATAACGAGTATTTTCAAGATGAGCTTTTCTTTCATGGAAAGCACACATTTCCATATATCTCATCGCAAACAATAGCAGTACTGTTGAGAAAATTGTTGTAATTGGTGCATTATGCTTTCCCCTTCAGTCATAAAAATATATAGAAGCCATTACTGGTTCTGAGGAAGTCGCAGCGTCTCTATTTCGCCTTAAGCACATAACGTGCTGACTACAATATCACGAATGCTCGAATCGCCGAATTAAATGCACAGCAGTGGATATGTATTATCGGCGAGAAAATTGATACTGATATTTCTTTATTTGATTTGTTCGTCCCATAAGACTGTGGTTATTACAGTCAACAGTTCACACAATTACATTAGTTATATCTATCATATTTACTTTATACTTCTGTAGTCGAGAGAGAACTGTAGTAAAATTGTATTGCGTGTTAAACTTTCTGAGAGGCAGTTGCATTTATAAAAAATATCAGCCTCAAGATTTGATTTCTTATTTTGCTTTATGAACCAGGGTTAAATTTTCTGTAGCTAATATGAATACTTTATATTTCATTGTAATCTGTTAAAATAGTTGTTCATGTATTATAAATTTTATTTAATTTGGAAGCTATGACTCCTTACTTTGCTTATGCGCATTTATTTTAGACATTATTTTTCATAAGACAAAAATCTGCCGCCAACCCGCCTATTTAGCTACACATAGCGATTTATTGCCAATTTGCTGATTTCTGGAGGTTCCCAGAAAACTTGTTTTCAAAGCCTGAAGAGCAAATTTTCAAAAAGTTTTAGACATGCCTCCCCTTCCCGTTGAATATAGGAGACTGCAAGCACCATGGATCGACATAAGTGAGACCTGATTTTTTACCGACACTAAACGTTTTGCGAATAGACTTGCTACTTAGTGTTTATTGCTGTAGACTCTGCTTTGTGAGCTCTTTTAATGAACTACGACATTCATAGCGCATTTGCCTTTTAAAACTTTTGTCTATGTAGATTCTTTGTGCTGTTACCTGTATATGCCATTCATTTGTCACGTTGTATTTTCGAATTTTCCTGTTCATTTGACTAATCGTGTAAGAAGGTGTCTGCGAACCTACAGCACACAACAAGATGAATATGTCTTTTTAAATGAAAATATAGATGTCAAAAGTTAATCGAAATTAGAATTGCTTTATAGCAAAGTGAAAAAAAAACTATGGACGAAAAAAATATCTACAGTATCAAAATTATTCAAGAATTACAATAGTGTATTAAACGGAATACTTTAAATGCATTATCACGAAACTCCTCAGAACGGAAAAATAATAATACTGATCAACAAAGAATTCGAAGCGGAATGAATACATGAGGTTCTTATAAGATTCCTCCAACCACCCATAGTTTTTGAGTAATGCCATTGTTAAAGTTCTTTGATAGTATGCAAATTCTCCCTAAAAATGAGCTGAAGGATAAAAATATTGTAACGAATTTTGTATTTAGACAGGTAATTTTAGTAGAATTACAATTAAAATTGTTGTATTTTTCTGTGCAATGTAGTGCGAGACAAATTTTAAGAGAAAGCTATGCAGTAAAAGTAAGAATACAGGGGCACTTGCATTTAATATTAAGTAAATGGGTATCTCAGTAATTTGCATTGAAACTGAATAAATGTAATCGACCACTATGTTAGCTGTTACCGTAATTCCATCCTTCTATTGCTTTCCAGTAATTTCGAGAAGCAGGAAGTACTAGAAATATCTCGCGGTCGGTTGAAACAATTTAATGCCGAAGAGAGGGCATCTGCTCTTAGTTGTTTAGTTAGCTGCTGTTGTTACTGTTGCGCGTTCAGCGTGAGATCGGATTAGCTTTCCCATTAGATGCGATTTGAACTGCGTTGTATTTAACATTCTTGGTAGTTTGATGTGTAACTACTGATTATACTGTGGGATACTGTGAATACTTGTATGACTATTTCTGAGGAAAATTCCAGCTATCTGAACTATTTCTGAGGAAAATTCCAGCTATCTGAAGTATTTCTTTTGATGAAAATAAGTTTTATTAACCCATTATCGGACTTGTGCATTCCATCTATCACGAACCCGTAAGCACGCAACAACACAAAGTTATATGCTGAAATATAAAAAATTACTTTCACATCATTTTTTTATAGTATTATAGCCTTCGCTTGCACTTTAAATGTTTAAATTAAAATAAATGCTTTTTGCTTTGCCTTTTTGAGTTATTTTTCTCTTTTAGTTCTGATTTTTAACTCCCTGTGTCCAGTTAACTAACTACAATCTAACTCTTATATCCAACGGTAGAAAAACTACTTGCCATTAGTATCATTAGCTCAGGGTGCCAGTTTGAAAGAAACTTCTGAAAATTTCCTAGTATTTGCAGAAAACTTACGGTAATTTCAAAATAATTGTGCGCTAATAATTTAGTTTCAGCCTTCAACTACACCTGAACAAACTATCGACGCTTTCGCTGAAAAAAGACATCAGACACAGGAAAATTCATTATTCTCTAAACCATTCCTCAAACTAAAATAAGAATAAATACAAAATTTTCGATTTTAGTTAAAATAAGAAAATAAAACGTCCATAGATAAGATTATTTAAAAATTGCATTCTTTAGCATAATAAACCAAAACAAAAAAAGCAGAACACAGCAACATTTTCTTTCGGTCACATTTTTGTCCATTATATTCTCATCAAACGATTTTTTTATTCTTTTAGATAACATCTGCGCTATTCCCAAATCTAAAATTATCCTTTCTGTTAACCAATAGTAAGTGAAACCACTACACATAACCTCTTGATGCATTTTCGATTAATTTCCTGTGGCTTTAATTTCCGATTTCTTTTCTAGAGCTTTTGGCAGAGTAAAAATTTCTGTTTCGAGAATTTTAATATATTTAAGAAGCATTGTTTTTTGTGAATATATACGCATTATATTTCGTTGTAAATTATAAATAAGTAAGAAAATTATTCTCATTTCTTTGAGGTTTGAAGCAATACTATTGTTAGTTTTAATTTTAAGAGTATAAAATTTTGTATATAGTATAGGGGAAAATATATGTATAGGGACCGGAGTAATACATGAAAAGTTTTATTGCTTAGTTTTAATGAAATTTATTTCTTTAAATTTAAAAATACCAAAACATGACTATTTGCGTCATTGAAGACAATTTTATAACTGAAAATATATGTCTAGGAACAATAGTTCGACAACCAGGTATAACCAGGACCAATAAGATACCAGGTAAGGAATTTTATGAACACAGTTTATATGCGAAGAACACGTGTGTTCAGTGTTCTTCACTAAGAAGAACACGTGACTTATATACACTCGATTATGAAATTAAAAGCATTTGCAAATTATGTCTATTTTTACGAAACCTATAGAACCCAAGATACTAATTATGCTGCCGAAAATACGAGTATTCAAGGTCAAACATTTAAGCATACATATGTGTGTCTGTGTAGCTGTGATTATGGAGAGGATATAAGCGCACGAAGGGTTTCTGTGATTTGTGTGTTCGATATTCCTCACGATATACCCCGTGTTTCTCACAATAGCTGGGTAAATTTTATCAGGTATCAGGTAAAATGAGTAGCCATGAACATGTGGATGACAGAATGAGAGGGAGAATTGCCAGTAGATTAGAGGCAAGCTAATCACAAACGCAAATGGTTACAGAACACAATGTAACGCCCATTGTCGTCTTCAGTTTGCGTAAAGAGTTTCAAGGCACTGAATCCACATCGAGAAGACCTGGACAAGGTCGACCAAGACCCACAACGAGGAATAAAAAGCGTTATTTGGCACTTTCAGCACGTCGACACAGGACTGCTTCAGCTTTACAGTTCCCACTTGGTCTGTATGCTGCTACTGGAACCCGGGTTTAATGGTTTGCAGTTGTCCGAAGGCTACCTGAAATAGGGTTGCATGACAGAAGATCTGTCTGTTGCTTGCGTTCTGCACATTGCAGTACATAAGAAGAACTTTTAGCATGGTGTAGACAGCATTCGCCTTGGTCTAGACTTCAATGGATCACAGTACCTTTTACAGACGAATCGAATTTCAGTCTAAAAACGGATTCTCAACACCTGTATTTGGAGAGATGCCGGAACACGATACCATCCCTCCCTCATCAGGGAAAAGGATCATTACGATATTTGAATTATACTGGCTTAGGCAGTCATTATGCTGGACTGCTCCATACCCCTTCATGTCTTTGACAAAGGCTACCTGACTGCTATGCAGTGCATGCAGATCTTAGAGCTCTCTGTTCAAATTACAGGAACGCAGATGGTCCTGGGTTCCTGTTAATGGACGAGAACGCTCGTCTACATAGAGTTCAGCTTGTCGACGATTAACTGGAAGGTTAGAATATTCGACACATAGACTTCGCAGCCGGAAATCATGACCGTAACCCTATATAGCATGTCTGAAACACTCTTGGCAGGCGGTTTCATCTCGCCATTCCCCTCTGACAATGGATTCCTCAGCTGCTTCGTGTTCAGTATGACGTCAGACTGCACGATCTCTCTAGCTGGGAAAGGAGACCGTACTCATATATTAGACAAAGTTTTGGACATCTTTTCACCATGATACTATTAATAATCATGCGCACATAAAATAAATTTTGAATGGTACACTGTGAAAAAAAAATGGGACAGTTTTGTATCTCCCTTTCTGTCGGGCCCATTGAAGAAATTCAACTTGCGTTTTTCATGTCTCGAAAGCGCGACTTAGGATATGTATTCGATTTATATACAGCATTGTTTTAATATAGGTATTTTGACACAAAATCGGACTTTTTCTGAAATCACATGCGAATTTTTTTACATATTTCGATTCTATGACTCAAATTATGCCAAACTGCCAAGTGTTGAAAAAATACCTCGAGTACTTTTCTAAAAATTAGCTTTCCAAATTTTATCTCCTCAATATTAATTAAATTTGATATATATACTCACTTCCAAAAGTTAAGCACGAAGATGTAAAATGAAAAAAAAATCAACAAATGCTGCTTTGACTGACACAAAATTCGGCAGGAAAGTAGCATACATATTTATGCATAAAACAAAAATCAATAATTGTATACAGAAATGAAAACAATATTAAATTTTTGTAAGTTATCAGATAACGACATACTGGAGACTTAAAAACAGAATTATTTATAAAGTGAAAATAAACAGCATAAAATGAAAAAAGGACATTAATAGGGTATTTGACACCCCCCTCATCTGCATAAAATGTTTACGTAAGATATACGTGAATTTACATTTTGGCGCGTTGTGAAATTTGGCGTATTTAATATAAGCGATAATAATGAAAATGTGGTTTACGTATTTTGTTAGCATTCTTTGAAAAAATGAACGAGAGATCTCATTCTTTCTCGTGCATCAATGAAAAAGAAGGAAAGTAAGTAGGTTACAATAAATTATGAATTCCGTCAAGAGAATTATTCTTTTCCTTAACTAAAAAAATGCGCCAAGATAAATTTTTAAATTTCTCCATAAATTTATTATCAAAAATTTAAATATAGTAAACATTGATATGTTATTTCAGAAAATTCCGATTTTGTTTCAAAACACCTATGCTAAAATAATACTATTTATAAATCTAATATATATAAGCAGAGTCGCAATTTCGAGATATGAAAAACGCAATTTGAATTTCGTCAATCGGCCGAGTAGAACGGGAGATATAGAACTGTGTTTTTTTGTGTGTGCAGCATACATCTCTTTTTCTGTTATAAATGTATATTCATACCAAATTTCAACAAATTCTGCCCATTAGGTTTTTAGAAATTCAGCATAAGGTACAAATTCCTTTAATTTTATACACAAGTTTGTTTAAAATGAAAATACAAGTTTTATTTTTATAGCAGTATAATGGATAATTGGAATTTTTTTCCTTAAGTGTAAGCAAAAAAATTTAAGAATTTCTTTTCCTGTATTGAGAAAGCTTTCTTTAATTTTATGCGAATCGTTCATCCAGTAATTTTTCATTAAGTGATCCCATGAGTAATACTTTAATACAATTTTAATGTAGCTTTTGGTAGGAAAATATAACTATACGTTACATTTTGTAAATTTAGGATATTTTTAAGCTTTTAGAATGATAATGTAGGCCCACATACCATACTAAATTTAGGTGTTGTATTAGACATTTATGACCTTAGAACTTCGCAGTTCTCAAAGTTCTCAGATTTTGATAAACAATATTTTTCTTCTTTGATATTTTCGATCTTGGCCACTTGTTATCTAAATTTAGAAATTTTAGCTGCGTAATTAATAGTTTTCTTCTGTTGCGAATTATTGAAAGCCGCCAATTTAAAATTTAACATGAAATTGAAATTCAAGGGGAAAAACTTATAAGGTATTTCTCCCGCCTTCTTCGTATGCCTTCGTGGTGCAATGATCAGCACGCTGGACCCTTAACCGAGAGGTCCGTGGTTCGATTCCTGGCATTGATCATTTTTCATTCTTCTGCTTCCAAATAAATACTAATGACTCTAAAATTGAACTATTAGATTTGTTTGTGAAATTAGAATTCTTCGGGTAGCGATGCCGTATGATGAAATTCAAACCTGTTTAAAATTTCCTTATTTTTACTCATAAGATAATTCTTTCATTCAGTTAAATTCTGATAATTCAGTTCTTGTTCTATTCATAAACTCTGATTCCTCTACCCATTACGAACCAAAGAAAAACAGGAACGGAATATTATCACAGGATATCATACATCTTAAAACGTTTGCTTTCGAGTTATTTTCCCATATTCTGTGAAAAATGCATGAAAATGTGATGATTAAATTTAAATACATCACTGTATACATAATCAAAAGAATTTAAATATTGAAACAGAGTTTTCACAAAGCCTGAATTTAAGTTCTTTATATATATATATATTGTGTGGGAATTTTATTGATTTCCTTGATGACGACAAAAAAGATGTAAGAATTGAATCAAAGTTTTAAATTTTAGAACTTTCCAACACTAGGCCTCTTAGCCGATTGAAATAGGCATTATAAAAAGAAAAATATATAAAGATTTTAATGAGTTCAAGTAATATTACTTCACGTTATCAGCTACCAATTAATAGCACCACAAAAGAAGAACTGCGTTTATTACTTTTAAACAGCTTAGTTTTTTAATCCTTAACAGACAGATTAAATTTCGAAGAAAAATTAAATGTATGATGCTTTACCGAATGGCAGCACACCTGCGGGTGGAAAATAAAATTATTTTATTTAAGATAGTGGCAACACATTTGTTTCAAACACACTGTCTGTTGATTGACTTCAAAAGGCAAGTATATTACACTCTGCCGATTGGCAATACGCTTCTTTAAATCTCTGTTCCCTGATAACATTTTAAACATATATATCTTACGCTTTCTCGAGTGGTAGCATAATATTTTAAAATCTCCGAGTGTGCTAATCAAAACTTCATTAAAATTGAAAAAAAAGTTGAAACAAAAATCGAAATTCGAAGTTCGGCCTTCGAGATGTACATGTTCGAGTGCAGCCCGCCCAGCCCGTATAGTGGTTAGGAGACGCTGACTGCCGTACGATGGACCCAGGTTCGAATCTCGGAAAAGGCATTTACATTTCCTTCTTTCTTATATCCGACAAGAAACTGAACAAATATAAGTCAGAAAGATTTCAGTTGCATTGAAATTCCTAGAATTCTACATTCTTTAAAAGTTGGGAATGAAACTACATTCTGTACAGAATGAGCTGCATACCAAAATATAGAACAGCTGATAACATACTGAAGATTTATTATGCAGACTTTTATCTTCCGATTCCCTAGTTGCAAAATGTTGCAGGTCTTTAAACCTGCATAGTCACCTATTTTATCCATTTCAGTACTTCTGATATATAAAAGAAATGTAAAAGATATGTTTTCCTGAAAAGATGGTCCTGAAATTACTAAAGTTATTGATACTGTGTGCATTCAAAATGTGTTCACTTCCTTTCTAAGAGATAGATAAAATCTTGATGCTCAAGCAACTCCAGCTTCTCTTCAGAATATTGATAAAGCTCCAACAAGTCTTACTTTCGGAAGCGTCGGGGAAAATGTTCCTTAAAAGAATAGATCTTCCGTTGAAGTATTTCTTTTCGACATGGAGAGTGACGCCCTTACATCTGCGTCTACCTCAAGAGGTTAGACACCCTTTCCTTGGAGAAGAGTTATCTTTCCTTGGGGATCGTAAACTGAGTTCCTTTCTATTTTTCGTGGGGAAGATAAGTGCATATATTCTTTACGTCCAGATAAAACAACCCAACCGATCTGCCCATATCTTTCTTGATAAAACAGCGCTTTTTATTCTTTCTATCTTCTATGCTTCATTACATAGTTTTTATCAATATAAGAGTTTATTTATTTGTTAACGGTATTAAGTATTGAAGGTTAAAATTACTTTTATTTTATGATTTCTTAGAAATTTATTTACTTTTAATTATCATATCAGAATTTCGATTTAGTATAGTTCCATTTGGTCCAAAATCAAAAACTCAAATGGAGGTATTTAGATTCAAATTTGAATTGATTTTTATCAATGTGTAGTAAAATCTAAATCACTACAATGTCATTCATTTATTTTCTTATGTCTGTGAGCAGCTAAATATAGAAAACACACATGGTTCTAGACAATTTTTGTGTTTTGTGAAGGTGGGCGTCCTAGAAAACATAGGTTCTGTATCGATTTTCATTACGTTCTCAGAAATACCTCTGACATATAGTCTGTCTTAGGGAAGTGGTTGTCTCGAGGAGTTTCACTGTATAAATATAGCTTCATATATTTGATCTGAATAGATATTTGGATAGGTATTCGAATATATATACATTAAAGCGATTAAGGCATCAATTTCGAAAAATATGATGTTGGCTTATTACCATATACACCACAATTAAAAATATGCAATAAATACAAAAGTTCGACCTAACACACATCAACCAACAGTTCTTAGCAGTAATGCTTATTGAATTAATTATTTTTTAAATTTCACTTTAAAAGCTGAAATAACGTTTTAAATATGATGAAACGCAAATTATGTCTTCTCTCCAAACCCTGAATGTAATACCTTAAATTTAAGTTTTCCTCCTTTTTACAGTCGAAGCAAAGTGGTTATAGCCTCAGTTTCTTTTTATATGTATCGAGACATGTAATTCAAGCCACAAAATTTTACAGAATAAGGCATAGTTTTATAAATTTCCAAATTGTGGGGAAAAAATTATATAAAAATAAAACTTTTCATTTCATACCACCACTGTAAAACTAAAATTTCGGTTTTTAAAATATTCTTAACAGTTTAGTTAGCTAAAATCATCCTACGCGTTAACGATCAAAATACTCCAACATATTTTTAAGAAATACTTTGAAGACATCAGCTGAATGAAATTTAATACGGAATGTGTTTTACAAAGACAAACACACACATACACACACATATACATATATATATATATTATGTATACATATATATATCCTACAGTATTTGATAATTAGATACATATTAGTTTAAAAGAAGATCCATTACTTTATTCATTATACATTTTTAATATGGATCGAAAATTGGCTAACATGTAGGAGGCGAGTAAATACAGATCTGAAAAAGGAAAGGGCCATCTTCGAGAAAACAGTAGAGCTCCAGTAACAATTCAGGTTTCTAAAGCTGAAATTTATGCTATCAGAAAATTGATAGAAAGCACGATCACTCACAACTTTGCACTATGTTGGATAACAGGTCTACTAACTTTGTTAATCACTACCTACATCCCACCCTAAAATTACCGAAACATCAATAATTTAAGTAGATCAAATTCCTAACATTAAACTTACATTAAAATATTCATAATATTTTAATTAACAAACTACGTTCCATACGTTTACGAAAAAAATCCGCCATTACATTTTAAGGAATAGTTTGAATAGGTCAGTTTCAAATTTAATACTGAACGCTGCTGCTTACTCTAAATTTAAAAAAAAAAAACGGAGTGCTGAATTAAAGCTGACGCTGCTCAAATAGAAAGCGGAGAAACGTTTTAAGAAATGACTTGAAAAAATAGGTCGGGGGCTAAAAAAAAGAAAACAAACAAAAGGCCATCCTCAAGGATCTTGGTGCTGGTTCTCTGTTCAGGAATATCACTTTTAACAGTGTTTTGTCAGCTGAATAGACAATGTATGTTACTGTGATAGTTTACGCGGATAATACGGCATTTGTTGTTAAAGGTAACACTAGAGACTAATTGGAAAATCTTTGGAATACTATTATTAATTTATTCGATTCACTCTGTTCCAGATACAAATTAGCTATCTCAGAAAATAAATCTTCAGCACTTATTATCAGTAAGCCTGAGCAAAAAACGAAACTTTACCCTATTTTTAGACTCAGTAGAAAGAGGATTGTGTTAAAGAGAATCAAGTGTTAAGAATTAAAATACTTAGGCTTCATACGGGATAATATGGACACCACATATAGAAAATTTTAAAATGAGAACAAATGTTATTATAGATCACTGTAAAAGATTTCAAGATGGTTTGAACCCGTGTATATATTTCAATGGGCGGGCGCTTTATTTAACAGCCATTTGCCTTACCCCACTAGAAAATCTGGGAGTGGTGGCCATTTCATCATGGAAGCACTTAACAGGTGGCCGCCGTTGCCTCGTATGAAGGGACGGACTGTTGCACCCACGCCTTCTCTGGGATTCGAGCGCGGGCCCATCGCTACGGCAGTCAGGGTCACTAACCACTATACCGGCTGGGCGGCGAACCCATATATATATATATATAGAGAAAACATTCAGTAGCACTCTGATTGAAAAGACATACGCAGCCTCTATCTAGCCATTTTCAAACGCTCGTTTCTCCCTACAGTTATCAAGGCCCTAATATACTGCTTCAATTGCTGCAGCTACTGTGCTTGCATGTTTACTTACATTGCATATTCGAATGCAGTATGAAACAATTCCCATGACGGTACAGAAATCAAAAGGCAGGTAAGCTAACTGAACAAGTATTTAGCCCTCTCTGTTATGAATATACCACAGTTCAGATACATTTATTTGACACATAAAAGAATACCTAAAATGTATTCATTACTAAAAATAATAAAGAAACATAACCTGAACTTTTATCATAAGACCACAGAATACCTAGAATCTTCATGGATGCCTCTAAAATTAATGATAATGCGAGATACGCATTTGTTCCATGTTCCAATAAAAGCCGTTTCCACTAAATACAATTGAAAAGGACGCCTTCATAATGAAAGTTGAATATTTCAAGCAGAAGCATTAGTAGCTGTTTTAGCAACTGAATATAGCTTAAGCAATAACATTGTTCATTCAAATATTTGTACTGATAATATGTCACTTTCAAATTATTCACAGGAGACAGGAGACCATCAATAGAGCAGCTGCACCATCTTTTCGACTTTCAGCTTTTGTGCTCTATTGATGGAAACTATCCACCATCCGCTATCAGCGGCATTTATTTGAAATAAAATTTTACAGAGTTACAATGAATATACAAATATACATATGACATACAGAGGCTGTTTCCAATAAAGTTCATAACAAAAATATTAAGAGAATTGTTACATGTGTTGAAAAATTTATGTTTACAGATTTTTATATATTAATTTTGAAGAATAACCAAATTATATACTATAAAATATCATTATACATTTTAAAGAATTTAGACAAATATAATTTAGAAATATATAAGCCAAATTAAAAAAAAGAATGAGAAAAACACTAAATATAGAAAAAAATTAAATCAGTCTAGAAATAATTTAGTAGTCTGTAACTGTAGAGATAAGTAAAAGGTAAAAGGTAAACAATCCTTGAGCAGAAAAGTATGTCTTGAATATATGAAAAGAACAGTCCTTGAGTTGTAGTCTTTAAATTAAAAATATTTGAGTAGTAATTAATTGAAGTCAAGATAATTGACATATAAACATGTACAATTATGAAGACAGTAAAATTAGAGAGGACGTAATTAGGATAATTAAATTTTCTACATTAATAAATTCAGGAAAATCATGATGATTTCATATTACACGAAGTTTTGAGAAAGTATGAATCCTTAGTTTACAGAAGTTCCCAAGTGGGAGGGAGTAAGCTATGTAAATATTTATGGCGCTTTGAGATTGTCACAATTTAAAGATAGATAAGTTATAAGTGACTGCAATTTTTTACGAAGTATATTACTTTTCTTAAATTGCTTGAACCAAAGAGGAGCAGATGTTGCATTATATGGTTTAAGATGAAATTCTTTAGTAATTTCACAGTGAAACAGATAATGGTCTATTGTTCCATCGTGTCCACAAATGCATTGGCTTGAAGAATGTAATCCAAATCTATGCAGGTAGAAAGGAAATGGACCATGACCTGTGAGTAGAATTGTGATTGCACGTTCAGTAGATATTAGATTTCTTGAAGGAGTTGGAATAAATAAAAAGGTGCGTCTGCCTGTCGTATCAGAGATCCATTTTTCTTTCCAAAGGGTTTTGAGATCATCTTCTAGTTCGTTATTCAAATATGACAGAGGATATGGTAGAAAATGTTGGGGAAGTGAAGGATTATTTGCTGCATATTTTGCCAATTGGTCTGCCATTTCATTGCCAGTTGTACCTGAGTGAGCTTTAGTCCATTTAAATTTTGGTCTGAGATTAAGTGTAAATAGAGATAGAAGATGATGTATGCGACGTACTATTGGAGATCTGCTATGGCCAATTATTGCAAAGATGCTAGATGCACTATCAGTAATTATGATACTTGTTAGTGAAGTATCTTTCGCATACTTTATTGCTTCTTCTATTGCAAAAAGTTCTGCTTGGAAGACCGTATTATTTTGATAAAGACGAAAATACCTTTGTTTTAATATATTATTATTTTGGAATACACAATAAGCACTGCCAACGCCTGAATCTGATTTGGAGCCATCAGTATAAATTTGAAGATTGAAATTATAAATTGATGAAGTTGCAATTAAAGATTTTGTAATAAATTGAGAAGGTTTTAAATACAGATTGTGTTCTAGGAATTCATAATTATTTGGAGAGTAAAGGTTATTGTTAAATGAGCTTGTGATACGTAATCTTGAGACTTGGACTTTTGTGGCTTCTTTTTTGATTGAAAGATTGATGGGTGGTATACCAGTGATGATTTGAAGTGCATTTGTAGGAGTAGTTCTGTATGCTTTCGATATTAATAACAGAAATGGTCTTTGAGCGGATTGTAAGTGTCGTTGAGCGTGGGTGTTCAAGTTATTACCCCAGGCAGAGGCTCCATGAAGAAGTATTTTTTCAATTACTGTAGAGTACCATATTTTTTGGAATATTGGATTGATGCCCCAAGTACTTGAACAAGTGGAGCGTAGTGAATTGGAAAGTATAAGCGTTTTGGTTTTTAAGTATTTGATATGTTGATGCCACGACAGATGGTTGTCTATTACTATGCCAAGATAAGTTAAGCTTTTATCAAATTTGATTTTATTTTGAGATAATTTTATAATAGGATTTCTTATATTTCTTGCTGAAGATCCTGTTTTTGGTATATATAGAGCTCTGCACTTTTCTACTGAAATTTTGAGTTGATATTGTTTAGCCCAATTGCTGAAGATAACTAATGAATTATTAGAATTTTCTTCTATCATTTTTCGATTACTGCCGCAGACTATAAGAAGAAAGTCATCAGCATAGGCCTGTGCATGAGTATGAGGAATATGATCATATGAGAATAATACGGTATTGGCGATTAAGTTCCAAAGGGTTGGTCCCAGGCATGAGCCTTGTGGACAGCCCTTGGTAATTTTATAATTTATTATACCACTGTTTGAAGTATATTGTAGATTTCTATTATGTAGGTAGTCTTCTATTAATCGTAAAATATCTTGAGGACAGTCGATTGACTTGAGGATGTTGATTATATCTTTCCATCTTATTGAGTCGAAAGCACATTGAATATCCAATGAAATTATTATTGAGTGCCGTTTTTGATGTTTATTGAATTGGATAACGTCTAAGAGTTTCTGAAAAGCGTGATCGACTGATTTATTTGGGATGAATCCAAATTGGTTTTCGTGGATAATTCTATTTTTATGTAAATGATAAGATAGTCTTGATAATATGATTTTTTCTAGTAATTTTCCAAGGGAGGGGAGGAGACAGATTGGTCTGTAAGATAAAGGATTGTCCATGGGTTTATTCTTTTTGAGAAATAAAACTATTTCTGCATTTTTTAAAACTGTAGGAAAGGTATTGAATTTCCAACAAGCTGTAATAAATGATTTGATGATAATTTTATTAGAGTAAAAAATTTGTTTTAAGATGATATTGTCTATTCCGTCTGGACCTGGAGCCTTTTTATCATTTAGTTTTTTTATGATAAAGTCTATTTCATCCAAGTTTGGAATATTTTCGCTATTATAAATTGCGTTATCTTCTCTATTTGAATGATATGGATCATTTTCTTGTGGAAATAGTTCTGAAATGATTTTGAGAGCGACATCTGCAGAGGAACTAGTTCCAGGAAAGTTGAACATTGATAATGTTGCTGGATTAGATAATTTATTATAAGCCATTTTAAAGGCAGATCCATAAAGATTAGATGTATTATTGCAGAAATTTTTCCAACTGGTAATTTTAGCTTGTCTGACATTTCTTTTGTAAAGAGCTCTAGCTTTTTGAAATTGAATTTTGTAGTAACTTCTTTCCTCATCATCCAAACAAGACGTAAACCTCCTGCGGAGGCCTCTTACTTTACTACGTTCCTCAGTTAACTTTGTATTCCACCAATTTAATTTAAGTTTATTAGAAACTGATCTTTTTTTATAAGTGGAGTTACATATGTTATGAATAATATTAATGAAGTATTCAACAGAATTGTTGACATCATTTTTTGAAGAAACAGAATTAAATGACGAGATGATACTTTTAGAGTGATTTCGTAGTATTGTTCTGAATTGGCGATGGCCTCCATATTGTGTCTTGAATCTATGTTTAATTGTATAAATAATATTTGCGTGTAGGTTAAAGGTAATGAAGCGGTGGTCACTTAACGATTCTTGCTCGGAAACAGACCAGTTGTTAATCAGAGCTGCTATGTTAGAAGATGCTAGAGTGAGGTCTATCCATCCTTGTCCGAAAGGTGTAAAGAAGGTTGGAGGACTATTGCAATTATTTAAGATTGCGAGATTGTTTTCATGGATAAAGTCTAAAAGAAGTCGGCCTCTATTATTTTCATTAGGTGCTCCCCAGACTTGACTTTGTGCGTTGAAGTCACCTGCTATTATGTGATGAGAATGAGCAGGCAGATGAATTGTGTCTAGTTCTTGAAATATGTCTTGTAGATCGATGGAAGGAGGAGCATAAACAGAGGTACAGTAAAGTGGTAAGTTATTATTTTCTATTTTGATTGTTACTGTGTGGAGAGTAATATGCGCAGTAATTGGTTTTAATGGTCCATTATAAATTATTGTGGATTTGTTGGAGTAAGAAAGAATAGAGAATAGGTCAGTAGGAATTTCTAATTTTTGGTTTGGAAGGATGTAAGGCTCTTGAGCAAAAATTATTTGTATATTCTCTTCTTTGACATATTGCAGAGCATTTGGGAGTGTGATTTTTGATCTTTGGAGATTTATTTGTAGCATTTTTAAGTCCTTGAAAGATTCCATTAATAAGTGGTTTTTGATTTAATCTTTTCAACCTCTAGTTGATAGGAAGGACACCTGACGTCGTTTGCGCTATGGAATATATCAAAATTTGTATGGAGATGGTTATTATTTACCTGGCAGTTAATACATCTTGGGTTTAATTCCTGGCACTGAGTAACATGGTGGCATTCACCACAGAACATGCAATGGGTCCAGTTTGAGCAATATTTGTAGTTGTGATTAAAATCCTGACAATTAGTGCAGCGTCTAATCCCATAGTTTTCCGTAATACGGATGAATTTCCAACCGATTGAAATTGTTTTTAATTTTTGTAGACTATTGAAGGCTGACGGTGTACATTCTAAGATCCATTTCGATGTGTTTTCTGAGCGTTCCGAAAGTTTGTGGATAAGTGTAAATGAATGACTTGGCAGGCTTGTAGTCGATGTCAATAAGTTGATAATATCTAGCTCCGTATATTGAGTGGGAACATGGTGTAGATTGCACCTAGGTAATCTGGGTATCGAGATCCTAATAATTAAGTCCTTGACGGTGCTGTTGAAGACCTTATCTTGTAGAAGATGTACATCAGAGTTATTGTAACATGAAACAGCAATTCCACCTCGTCTGAGTTTGGTAATCTTTGCGAAATTTATGTTGAGAGTATCAAGTGGAAGGCATTGGTCTAGATCCTCTAGAAGTTTGGTAGTTGTATTATTACCTTTAGGGTACAGCAGAAGAGCTGGTAATTTTTTATTTGGTATTTTGTCATCATACTTAGAATAGCTGTCATTAGACATGTAATGAGTAGATGAAGTCTGATATACTCTAGCTGAATGATCCTGATGTTGACAAGTTTGAAATTCTTCGTGATGTTGATCATCCGTTTGGGATTCTTGAAATTTGCTGTCTGGAGTTATTTGGTAAGATTTGTCTTCTTTTGACACAATAGCTTTTTCATTGATCAAAGTGCATTTAGAGGGTGATATTTGTGTAGAATTATCGACTTGAGATTTGATGTCTTTCGTATTTAGCGCAGCGTATTTCAAGTTATCAAAGATCCGTTTTAATTTGTCTTGCAGTTTTAGTGGGATAATAATTTTCGAACCTTTTTTTGTTTTCAAGAGTTTAATTCCTTGATTATAGAAATGATCTATGGCGCTGATACGATCTGACTGATTTTGAATATCTTGGGATTCATCTATGATAGATTCAGTCGTAAGATCGAAGTCGTAGTCAGAGTTATTATCTGACATTATGTCGAGATGACTCATTATATGATGAAGATATATGATAGTTATTACAGCAAAAAGTAAGAAAATTTATGTTTGAATAAAGAAAAATGTTTTTATAGAGGTAGTAGATGAATATGATTATATAATCATTAAATAAACATGATATACATATCAATATCAATGGAACGTCTAAGGTAATATTATACTATAGTAATTAAAAACATAAAGACGATATATATGGTAAACATAAGAAAAATGACTTACAATTACTTTATTATGACTGAGGAAGTAGATTTAATGGTGATGTAATAAATGTAAGGTTTAAGTTATTGTTACGAAAGTAGATGAAAGTTGTTTTTAGCAAGTTGCCAAATTATGAAAGTAATTTTATGTATAAAAATAAATTATTTAGCAATATATGTTTATATAGAATTTTTTAAATGTGGTATAAATTTTGTGGCTGGAATAAATACTTATTTATGCATTTATAGTAAGTGCAGTTTCATATTTGCGCATGTGCATTGTTAGCAAGTAAATTCTATGAAATTTAAATATTTAAAGATACAAGAAGAAAATTAAGAAAATTAGTATAACTTTTGAAGTATTTTAAATACAGAAATAAGACTTATATCAAAGAGAGAGAGAAATTTAATTTATAAAATTATTATAAGTTTATCTAATTTTAACCAAGCTAAACAGTTGCAAATTTAAAATATGTGCATATCCATTACAGTTATAGCAGTATTCAATAGTTGAAACAATGAAAAATTATTGTTTTTAGTATCAAGATATTACTAAAATTTCAAATAAAAATGGTAATTACTTAAACAGGTCTGAATTATATGTAATAAAAGTTATATATTTGAAGAGAGAAAAACTTTCTCTATAAAATTATAATAATAAAAAGGTACAAGGGATTAAAATAAAATAGTAAAGTGAAGAAAACGTTATGAGTTCATATTGAACTTGGTTAAAAGTTTTACCTATCCAGGGAATTAAAGATGGAACTACTTGTTGGTTAATTAACCAGTAATGATAAATTACACATTCTTGAGCTTAGTAGCAATATGTTCCTTTTCTGATGGGCTTTCGAATGAGATAATTCTTATTGGATGGAAAGTAATTTATCCGCACATTAATGATCCCAAAGTGAGAGAGCAAAAACTTCTAAACAACACAGATGGTAGATAGTAGCCATTTTTGTAAATTATTCACAGAAATCACCTTTAATTTACAAGATTCAGCAATTATTACGAAACAGAAAAAGAATTCTTGCCAATATTTGTTGGGTGAAATCTCGTCGCAATGAGTTAGCGGAACCAGTTTTCAGGAGAGGCCACTGAAAATAACGCTGCGAAATATGCTACCAATACTTGGGCTAGATCATTCTTAAAAAATCTCTCTTAACCATTTCACTAAATCATGAAATTTCGTTTCCGCAGTTAAGACATAGTCCCTTGGCAACTTTTTATTATAAACATGGATTTACCAATTCTGGTCACTGCGTATGTGGGGACATTGTATCTCCAGATCATTATGTAATGGAATGATCTTTCACGAAACAATACCGTATTAAATTAACTTCAGCTAATTTCATTTTTTTCAAAAGATTCTTTATTAAACAAAATCACCTTGTTCTTAAAATTTGCAAAATTAGGAATCTCCTTGCTACTTTGGGAAAAGATATTTGCCATCCCGCTTAAAAATATGAATATATTAGTAGCATAGTTATTTGTTAAAATTTGATTGATAAGCTCATACACAGTAACTTTATGTTATCAGCATAAGTTGTAAAGGCTGCAATTGCCTTCCAGTTTTAGTTCTTTAGTCCTATTTCACGTAAATATGGTTCAATGTTTATACTTTTAAATTAGGTATTGTAATATGAAAAATAAAATGAGTTTCATTATTATTACTGGAGATTAAAATAAATCTAGTTAACGATGAATATGAGGACATATCTCTTAACCTTTGGTAAAGACCAGGTACCCTCATTCATCGTAAAGTGAACTAAACTGGACAAGTTTTCAGCTTTATAAAAAGTTTCAGAGTTTTTGAAATAAGTTGAGAAACGACGCGCCATTAGTCTAAATGGTCTTTCAAAAATTGCCTGACAGGATACAAATGATGTTCAATAACATCCCTGACCGTTAACGTTGGCATTTAAGCAGCAGAACTCTGACTTCATTGATGTGTTACTCATTAACTGAAGAAGATTTTCTACAAAAGCGTTTCATTCATCTTCAACGCATTTTTTGCCCTCTTTTAACATTTCATACCAATCCATGTCTCTTGGCTTAAGTGCCGTTCTCCGTAGTTTTTTTTTTGCAGCTTTTAAAATGTTTCTGTAACAAAAGTTCAAACGTGAAAACAAAATTTAATGCATGATTTTTGCTTAATTACATTCGCCGTTTTGGATATTCCCGAAAGAAAAAAATTTTTAATCATTAAATCCATAATTATTGCAAACGATAAAGTGAAAAGAAATACGGAAGGTTGCCAGATATTGCTGAAGGTCTTAGGAAATTCTGAAAACACTATAAATGATTTTTGGGGTTTACTTACTTTAAATGAATCATTCTCTACGCTTTTAAATCACAACAGTAACTGTCCTCATAAATTATTAACTATTAATAACATATCCTCAAATTTTGCCTACGGAATGGGATGTTTCACTTCAAACTTACGGAAGCATTTTACTAAGTGCACATTTTCTCCCTGCTGGAATTAAAGAAAACTTTAAATATTGCATTTACAAAACCCTTTTACGTTCAGTTTTAAAACTATGTCATATAATACTTTCCCTGATTGTAAGAAATAATGTACTAGAAAATTTATGTGAATGATCAAAATGCTAAAAACAAATTTAAAAAAAAATAAAAATAACTATTTTTCATTCTAAACAAACATCAACATCGTTCTAACACCTCAGATATAAAAACTGTTCTATTAGTTGTTACTGACTATTTATATAACCCGTCGCTTTTCTAAAGCTTATTTATGGTTCGCTGCTTTCATATAGTATTTTCACTAATTATTTGAATCTTTTCGAACGTTATTAATCTGTACAGCTATCTTTATGTATAAATATTTTGAAGAATAGATGCAGAAGTTATTCCCATTCTATCTCATGAAATCGCAAGTGCATATCATTAAATTACATATATTCACGCTTTACACATATGCGTTAAAGTATTTGAAACTGTCTGATAAATTTTAATTTCTTGAATTCTGATTTTATGAGCCTACGTGATGAATAAAGCTGTGGAATACAAATAAGTGTGCTTGAGTGTCGATTCTTGGATGCATAAGCTTTATAGGTTATATATGAAGCTTCACAACATGAGTAAAGACATTATAAATTATTTTCTTTAGAGTGTCCTCCACGAAAGCATTCCTCATTCTAGATGCTAACCCTCGAGTGTTTTGATAAGGTTACGAAAATTAAAAGCTAGTTCAATTGTTGAATACAAAATTTTATAATTAATTTCTTCTACACTTATTCCTTCCGTGGTTGAGACTAATAATCAACAAAATTGAATTTTGATATTTTAACAACATCCTGCTGCTGTAATTTGAGCATAAAGATTGCATCTGTTTTATGGTGATCTACTGTTGTAGTTTGTTCATAAATATTAAACGTTTTTGAATTTCTTAAGAATCAATGTCAGTTTTCATTATAATGGAGAAAGGAATTCAAAGCATAAAGGATCTACATTTTTCTTCTAAACACTTTTCCTGAGATATGGTAGGAACTAAATGATTGCCTGTCATTATTGACATCTCTGATGTTAGGATTATAAACTTTTTTTACTTTCTTATTCCAAGAACTGTACGTTTTATGACCGAAAATGCGTATATCTGTTTGATTCTCAAAATTCAAATAGAATCTTAAGCTGTCATCTTCAAGTCGAATCCATTTTCTTTTTTTTTTCTTATTTTCAGGGATTTCACATTTGAATTGGTCATGTCATTGCTTTTCATATATACGTGTCAGCTGCAGTTGAATGCTTATCTGGGTATCTGGAATATTTCCGAGTCCATTTTTAAGAAATCATAGCCTGCAAATATCGTTTTAATTTCCACTAAATTTGACAATAAGAATAGTCAGGAAAAATTTCATGGTAGGCTATCTCTTTTAGTTTAAAGGGCAGGTGGCATTTAATTCGTAGAATTACTACCGGAAGTGTCAGCACGTTATAGAACAAATAAAACAAAAAAGATTTTATGCACACATATATTTTATTTTTTGTTTATTACTTTTATAAATTCAGAATGACCCTATGTAAAATGAGGCGATTATATGAGAAATAAGATACATGATTTAAGGTGGCTGCAGTTATGTTATTAGAAAATGTTAAATCTATACATCAATTGTCAAGTGTACTTAGATAGTTACTTGGTACCATATTGAGATTAAAATGATGTTTCAAAAGTCATTCCTTTTCATTTCGTTTGATGTCTGCATTGAAATCTCCCGTCAAATAATAGGAACATCTGTACCTACAGTAAACTCATCATGAACCAATAAAGCAGCATCAGAATATTTCATCAATGCACTAAACACGAGCATCTTCAAATCCTCTGAATCAGTACGTAAATGAATATATACGGATGACAGAATAAATTATGACTGTCCATTAGCAATTATATCAACCATACAAAAGTCACCTGTTTTTGAATCCTATATCTCTTACGCTGATTAACAGTAAATTTTATTTGTACACAGTCTGCTACACCAATCACTTAGCAAAATAAACTAAAATATAGTAAACAACCGCACGAATACACTAACTGTCTACCAGACGACCTTGCCACACTGACGCATGCCGCCGGAGTTTTAACTTCACTAAAATTTCGCTATTTTTGACGAGTAACTATGTGTATACTCTTAGACCAACTTTTATTTTATGTGTGTGCTTGTTAATGTTCTCTTTCATCTAATGATCTATTTAGACTGAATGTAAAATTTGTAGTTTACAAGCCAGACACAAGTAATCGCGCACCCATCAAATCAGACTTGATGGTCTGATGTGAAAGCAAGCATTGGTAGAACGTAATCCTATGATTAAAAAAAGAGAGCACTCAAATTTTAACCCTTTTGTTACCCTTTTTTGTCAGTACATTTTTCTCTTAAAAATAACGATATCAAATAATATGAAACTAATTAGGCTGAATCCCCTATTTTTTATGAGTTATTTTGAGTATATTTCCTCTTTGTATACAAAAAGAAATAATTTCCTTTGCATCTATGTTAAAAGGACATCTCAAAATTTAAATTTATGTTGAGAGAAATTATGCTATAAACTTACAATAATACTTTATAATTTCATTATAATAATCACTTATTGGATTCTATATATAATATGTCTTAGTATTATCTCACAATCTTTTATTATCTAAACTTTATATGTTTAATATTTGAATCCAATCTCTCTGATAGTTTATTACAATATTTTGTGAATGAGATAAATTATAAAGCGTGAGGATCACACAACATTGCAAGGCATAAGATAAAGAAAATTCATGTTACTTCGATTGTTAAATCTTACCAAATTATAATCATTAACATCAACCATTAATTCCAGTCTATTTATTGTATTTCATTATTTTACCACTGGTAAGGAAATACTTCTTTGATTTGATTTTAAAGAAAGTCTGAAAGGGGTGTTTGATTTACTTCCTCTCAAAATATTCGTTTTTACCTTTGAAGAATAAAGAAATACATTTAATATAAAGAATTTACTTTGCAAAATGTCTACGCGATATTTTATGAATTCGCTTAAGATAATATATAAAAATAAAGATAATATATAAAAAGCATAAGTGACATTTTTCTCGAGAAATTTTTATTATACGTTATTTGATAAAATTTTAGTTTATGACATTTAGACGAATGTTATTCGACCTCATGTGACAAGACACATATTTAGTAATTTAATTCTTAATATATCTCATGAAATAACAATTTTACATATTTCAGTTTGTTATAAAATTAGTTGAATACTGATTACAGTTTTATCTTATATGAAAACGAAACATTCGGACCATTTTCAGAGCATAAATTTAAATTTCTTCATTCATATGAACAAACAGTGAATGGCAGAAGCTTCACTACTCCTTTATCTTCATAAAAATGTCTTCTATTATGCCACTATTTTTAGTTGAAAATCATATATTTTTAAATCCAGTATCTTGCAAATTAACTGATTTATCTAATGTTGACATCTTTACTTATTATTATATAGAATAATGTCGTTTCATTTTTGTTTTCAAAATTTGCGAGAACTATTAGCAATTATGTTTGCCCATAACGCCAGAGGAAAGACATCTTTGAACAAACAAGTTACAACAGATGTACATTAAGTCTAGACTTTTTTTTCAACATTTTGTAGTTTTTGTCAATAATTAAAAAGTATTTAACGGATTTCTTTCTATTATGATGTGAACTGGATTTTTTAATTACAGCAAGCTCACAAGTCCTAATGGATAATTAAAAGCAGACTGAGGGGGAAGATAGAAACTGATAGTATCGTATCTGTCTTTTCTCCTAACACCAAACCTTTCAGACGGCTTTAAGCCTGACATTCGTTTATCAGCACTCCATCCGGGTGTTTTTGTAATCATGACTTAATTAAAAGCACATTATGGAAATTTTATATTTCCATTGTACACAAATATCGTATGTCCGTTGTTTAATACTTCAACATTGATCTCCATGGAAAAACTGTTCTAGAACAGCCTTAGGAAAGTAAACAAACCAAATACTATTTGAAGTATTTTTCTATAAAATTATTTGATAATGAAATATAACATTCAGAAGAAAGACAGAAACCAACATAAAAACTGTTATTATCAATCTAAAAATCAATAAATTAAATGTTAAAATTATTTATGTTAAGGTGTCTCTTAATTTGTAACTGTCTTGTATAATGTCCCAGATGATTTAAAGTTATTCGAACTTATATATACTTATTAGATATATAATCTAATATTATATTAGATAAGTTCATAAGAAACAAGATAAAATAAAAGCTTAAGTATTTAAATTATAAATACTCTTTGTGTTATCATACTCATACTTTTTGTGTTATGTTTTTAACTTTGAATAGATCAAAATTTTCGAAAAGTCGCATTTATTCGCTCTTTGATACAAATTAAATTGTAAAAATATAATTTATTTCAATATAAAATGGCAACAATGAAAACACTTTAATAAATTATTGGGACACTCAGCTCACAATTCATCTCATTTTAGCCAATGTTAAAAAACAAATATGAATTTCATCATTGCTATCTTCATTAAATTATACTTTTTAAAAGAATGCTTATCCAAGAGTTTATTGAAATGTGGTTTTATTGTATGAGGTATTTAAAATAAACAACAATTTACGGCAGCATAGCTTACAGTTGACAAATAAATTACTAATTGGGCAAATAAATTATTAAAGTAAAAAGATAGAAAATTTTTACTTTGTGATATGCGTGAAATTTCGCATGAAAGAAAATTCGTTGAATCTTTTGTCATTGTAACCAATTTAAAACAAATTATTTTAATGTATTGAAAATCGCCAGAATCTCATGCATGGGATATTATCACTTAAAAAGCGTAAACACCAGTGCAAGGTTGCATATGTTATAATCGTAATTCTTCTAAAGCTTTCGTAATTTCGCAAAACTATGCAGAATAATCACAAATCAAAGTTTAATTTAATTCAATTCAGAGTAACAGAGGGAGCGTTTGAGAATGAATTTATTATAATCGGCACCAGCATATTCAGAATCAGCATGTCCTGTTCTCACTTTGAAATGCGCATGTATTACCGCTGAACACCAGCTGTTGCCTTTGGAAATGCCTTATTGATTCCATTTCGCATATTTGCTATTCAAGTAAAGCATTCCGCGCTAATTTCACCAAACTGGCGGAAAATTAACCTGTTCGCAGCCGGTCCGGTAATACATGCAGTTGTAACAATCTATATTAGCGTGGTTGTAAGTAACTAATTTAACTGATTCAAAGATGAATTATACTAATTTTCTAAATACCTAGTAACTGAATGCATTTTAGTATTACACATATTGCGTCCGTAAATATATGATTAAAGTAAAGTCATTTACGTACAGCAGCATATGAAGACCATTTTTTCGTTTTAAAAATTTTCACGAGCCAAATAATTTTTAAATCAATCCTGCAACACACTTTTTTTACATACACATTAGTTTTTGAAACATTGGTTACTTATCTCTAAATCTCAGGTACATTTATATATTCTCATTAAAGTGCTAAAAGATTAAAGGTACTTTTCTGTTAACGAGGCGCCACTTAGTGCCAAACATAAACTTTGTCTCGAAATCTAAGCAGATAATGGCAAGCCTAACGATACATAAAGTTTCACGAAAAGAATAACTCTAGTCTAGTCTAGTCTGGACAACTATTGCTGGGATATTGCCAATTATGGGCAACTTATCCAGCTCACTGAGGAATTGCATAGAGCCCCTGACGTGCAATTTCCTTAAATTAAATAAAACCAAATACGTGGTATAAAGGAGATGCCGTTTGCATCGCAAGGTTGTAATAAACCAAAGTCCTGAAATGTAGAGAGAAGTCCTAACTAAAATCCTGACTGCGGCAGAGCCGCGTTATTACATGTCTGCGTCCTAACCAGTGCACATGAAAGTAACACAATTTATTAAACTTTAGTTACACAATACAATGCAAATACTGAATTAATACATGAAATATAACATACAAAATTATAATAAAAATTGAAATTCTTGATTAAATATGATAACTAGGATAAATAACGAAAAGGAATAACTCTTCATATATAATGAATATATATAGGGTTCAATCTGCGCAGTGCCGAATTAAATTCTCTGATTTATTTAAGGGGAAAAATCAGAGAATTGCACAAATTCGGTTGAGCGCATATCTTAAATACTACACACATTAAACATTATATATATTTCGTATGAGAGGTGGTATCACCACAGTTATGCTAATATAAAGGCTTCTTGTAGAACTTAATAAATTACACATTTTTCTCATTTTCCCCGATTTTCACGAAAACGTAAATTAAGTCTTGCACATAAACGATATTATAAATTCCTGACACTGTGTTCCATGAAAGAGTTTAGTAATGCGAAAGCAAAATGCACATTATAATAAATCCAAAATATATATGGCAAATAAACAAGAAGAATTGTATTTATAGCTCCGCTTTAACATTCATGACTTATTACAGATGATACTGGACGATGCCACAATGAGTGTAGAACGATTTTGCAAAAATCATTTACCCATAGAATTACGCACTATACAGTATCATAGCCATAAGCAATGCAACAGTATTTTCCACGAAACGTAATTCCAGAGTGAAGCATTTAATGCTTTGCAGAATGCCATTTAGTTTCAGAATAATGCGCCTCATCCTGGATGTGAAACGATTACTCTAAGATCTTCTCAGTAATCCCATCACCTACTATCACATCCGGTTTCATGACCTCAGTGCTCCTTCCATTTAACACCGATGGATATTTTGCTCTGGGTTTATCCTACAAGATTTTAATACCAGACTTTTAAAACAAACTCCAAATATTAGATTTCAAAGTGTGAGATGGTAACGAAAATAAATACGGTAATACAGATTAAAATCAAATTGAAATAAACAATTATGGTTATATAGAGTGCAAAATATAATTTAAATTTTTCGTTTTCAAATCAAATTTGAGGACAAATCTAATACCTAATTTATTGGTATTGATGAATATAAAGATAAGTGTAATGTAATAGAGTGTACTGCAACCCTGCTGGCCGATAATAATCGGCCTGATGGTTAATGCAGCACATCCAACACAGACAAAGAAAAATACAGTTAAAAGATTAAAACACACATTAAAACAGAAATACAGTTAAAGATATCAAACCAAAATTCCCGGCATTGTTTTATTGCCATTTATAAAGTTCACCAAATCCTTTGCAAATCTGAACTCTTTATAAAGGCAGTAGAATTCCTTTATGTTAGCATGTTTTTCCCCAACATGTCGCAATAATACTCAGTCTTTGACGAAATGTCGTGCATTTCCTTCAGGATTACAAAAACTACAAAGGCTATTATTTTGTAAATTAAATTTAGTGTATCAAATGCTGCAAAATCAACACATTGGAACAACACAGACGTGATGGAAAAATACTATAATAGCTTTAAGAACTTGGATGCCGGGAATTATTTAAACAACTGATGGAAAACTATTATTAGAATATGAATTAAATTATAAACGACTGTGCAATACTTTCAAGTTTTTCGTTCATGAAATCTATTTTCTTTCTCAGTTATTGGCAAACATAAATGGGAATATTTCATGAACGTTCCACAAAAATCATATCTGAATTTGAAATCCTTAGATTATGCGAAAGCATACGAGAGTTATCTGTACTAAAGAAAGTGTTGGACATTTTAAAAGAACGAGGCTCAAATTCACGATATACATGAACTACAAAGTTGAAAATTCCGAAGAAGAGACTCCATTTGACAGAATTTGAAGCCGATGGAACGGTCAAAGTTCAGCGGTTCTCACAAACGCAAGATAAAGCTTTGTAGACGTGATAAGCATAAAAATTAATTACCCGCGTGCCTACTTAAGCAATTAGAAATAAATGAACATGGTTTGAAATTAATAAATGCAGTATAAGCTGGAGTTTTTTCGATTCAAATCCGAAAATGCACTTCTGCTTCACTGTCGAAAAGCAATTAAAATTCTGCACTGTTGTTCAAAATTTCTTCCAGGCACACACACGCAGACTACATGGTTTATAACTATATTCGCAAGTCAGTATCTGTTCTATTATCATGAACGCGAATCCTTTACTGTAATGATACTGTATATTGCGGAAGATCTTGATTCACTTAAAAAGGAATTGCGAAAAAAATATAACTTCATAACTTATTTCGTGAGCGGCTAAGCAGATAAAAAATGTTAAATACTGGTAATTAAACCTGTGTTCGAACTAAGGCCAGCAGGCAGCTGCCTAGTTGGTTTTCGTATTTTTCCCCAAAGTTACTATCTTACAAGGTTTGCTCTTTTATAACGTCACTGACTCCTAATCTGATCAAAACCACTTCTGCCTTTTGCTTTTGTTTCTTCCACTTCTGTAAGTAAGTGACGTCAGCGTTGAGAAAAGCCTAAATTTATTTGGCTACTGATTTTGCTTTCTGTAACATTAACGCAAACCATGTTCCCTTAGAACGTCCTCCACGAAGGCATCCCTCATCTTAGGTAGATAGAGCTTGTGTGTTTTGCTGTATTCGAATAATTTTCAAATAACCTTCATAAATTTAGGCCCACCTGTAAGAGAACGGAACACTCCTCATTCGACCCGGTTTCAAGCACTGGCGAAGGACATTGGCATTCGACTGATAAAGGTCAAGCATACTGATACATGACAATAATTATATTAAGTAAATATCCCTCGCACTTCTTGCCTAAATTATATAATCAAATATAACGCGGTTTTCCATACAACGAACATTTTCGCATTCGCTAGAAATTTCAATTTCGAGATGAAATCGGGTGCTCGCTGTTTCAGTGATTATCTAGCAGTTTGTTTGGTTTGTCAAAATTATCATATGCCTGTATCTTAATTTCAGCAGCCTAAATTAGAAATTTACTTAAATTTCAAACTAACAATAAAACATTATATCTGTTTAATATGTGTTTGTAAAGTGTTTGTAAATATTTGTGTTTATTTTATATTTTTTCTATGTCAGATAAAAATTAAAAACGTTTATAGTATATTTTAATTAAATCTTATTCATGGCCTTTCAGTTGGTTTGCGAGTAGTGTGTGTCGGGAGTTAATTAAAGTTTGCCTCATTTTTTATCTTTCTTGGGCTATGTGTAGTTGTGTATCTTGCCATGCGAGATGTTGTAAATCTTGTAACTGGAAATCGATCGACGTGTGAATTATAAAGATTGCTCATTTAGAAATAAAAATCCACGAATCAGGTTTTAACGACGATTTCTTTGCCAAATTGGTGGAATTTGACGATTTCTCGCCAACTTAGGGACATACTGGAAGTTTGAGGATAACGCAGTTTCGAAAACATGAGAATTTTCTAAAAATTCTGGAACTGGTTAGAAAACTATAAATACCTGTTACATTGAAACAGGCCGCCGTACAACTGTACTGAATTCTTGTGCGGGGATTATTGCTTAAACTTAGCTTCGTGAGTAATTTTTTTTATTTTCGGGATTTTTGGCTTGTTAATACAAATTTGCCTTACTGTTTTCCTTCTTGGCTATGTTTAGTTGTTTATCTTGCCGCGGTAGCTTTTATTTGTTTCATTAAAGTTTTACTTTCTTCCTGTTCATCCGTTATAATTGTTCTAGATATTTCTAGGCATCCGTAGCACGCATATATAAATGTATTATGAAAGGTTATATAATGATTTAATGCAGCCCCGAACCTTTCATAGTTTCCTATAAACTCATACTTTGGGCATGCTAAGAAAATTATGCACAAAGGAAAGGAAAAAAAATGACAAAAACACATTAAAGGCTAGAAGACGGACAACAGAAAAAAAAATTCAAATATGAGACTATTATCTTAAAAACTGGCCTCACTTACGTGGGACAAAAATGAAAGTGCTGCCGATTTTATTACAATAATAACAGACCATCATTGCATGCTCTTGACTTAAAAATCCGTAGATATCCTACGAGAACAAATATTGCATTTCGCCGTATGTGCTGTTGTAGTATAAACGCTTAGTTAATTATTCATGTTTCTTGAATTTGTGAAAATTTTAGCCTTTACACCCATTTTCATGGGAGAACCTTTATGATTTATTTTTTCATGGGAGAACCTTTATGTTACTTTTGATGTAACATAGCTGACGCAATTTCAGTGTTTTGAAAATTAGTATGATAATAACACTCTCAGAAATTGATAATATTTATTAGCAACTTGAAAAGTTATATTTAATTTTATATTTTCAATATATACTAATCAAAGGCTTTACTTGTGGCGTTTTTCGGTATCCGATTTGATTTGAAACCATTGACACAACAGCTGCGGAAAAAATTGTCAACTAACTTAATTTTTTCCCTTATTTCATTTCGATTTCTCTTTGTGGAAAAGCCTGTGAATGAAGGCTGACTTGAATACGGTCTCAAATGACGTGCAGGGAAATAAATGTGTGTAAATTCATGTGCGGGGATGAAGACGCGAATCGCAAAGGGGGCGGGAGGCCGGCAACGTCTTGAAGTGCCTATGTTAAAGCAACAGGCAGTAATGTCTAGCACAGTTGCAGAATGAAAACCTTTTAGGGTAATAAATGAGAAAATGTATAATTTTTCACAGTTAATTAGCGTGAACGTTTCCAAAAAATTATTTGTGTTTTGCACGTCTTGCACGAATAACCTATTAAGAATGTAGAATAAAATAATGGTAGGAATACATAAATGAATCTTTGGAAGAATATATATTAACAAGAATAATATATAACATAAAGCAATATGATTTTAATTTTCTTTTACATTATAACAATAATAAATTATACTAAACTTAACATAATGGTGCAAGTCCAGAATAGTTCACTGTGATAAAAAATGTACAGTTTTGCACGTTTAATTAACAGTACAATTAATTACAGTAAAATGTATAGTAATTATTAATTACAGTAAAATGTACAGTAATTAACAGTAAAATGTACAGTTTTGCACGTTTAATTAATATATTTCTAAAAAGTAATTTGTGTTTTACAATTACCCAAGAAGAAGGTAACTCATAAAAAGAGCGCACACAGATACGAACATGTAAATGATTCTTTGATGGAAAGTATATTTAAAAAAAGGTGAAAGCAATATAAATTTCTGTTTAAACTACTGCATCCATAAAGCACTGTGTTATACTTTAACTCAAAAGTGCAAATACGTGATAAAGCAAATGTTTTTCCAACATTTCAAAAAATTTAATTTACGGTGATTTTGTAATATTTATGTAACAAGATTTTAGACAGGAAGAAGAAATGACTTTTCCCGAATTTATCGGATCAATACTTGGCTTCTTCAAGAAAGTATGATAAAGTAAATTTATTTGGAGGATTAATAAAAGTCAAGAAGTGAACGCTTCAGGAAATAATCCTGAAAAATATTGACCGGGATGAGAAGAGGACTAAGTTTTTAAGACTTAATCTACACCAAAAAAATAAAACTAGATGTTAAAAATAAAAATATTAGGATGAAGAGAATTAATAAAAAACTTTTATCAGCTCAGTGAGCAAGAAAGATATCTGGAAGGGAATTTTTAAATTAATTTTCATGATGAAAAGCAGCCATTAATTTTTCTCTCCCTGAAATGTCTTGAATAGGTTTAAATAAGGAGAATTAAAGCTTCACACTCGCAAATTTTGACTTCGTAGCTTACTAAAGCTACTTGTTTTGTACGAAATAAAGCAATAAAAATTTGGAGAATTCTTTTAATATAATACTTACTTGATTTATCTCAGAGTGGCAATAAACCTAAAGGAAAAAAAAGAAAAAATTAGAGTGTGAGAAATGCACTTTAAATTATCTGCAAAAGTCAATACTACACTTAATACACAGTTACAATTATTTGCAATTAAGCTATCAAAACTATCACTATGAAAGAAATCATTTATGTTACTATACTACACTTAATACACAGTTAAGTTTATTTGTAATTAAACTATCAAAACTATCACTACGTGAGAAATCATTTGTTGTACTATACTACACATTATATACAGCTACGTTTATTTGTAATTAAGGTATCGAAGCTATCAGTATGAAAGAAATCATTTGTTGTACTTTAAAGCTTATAATGACGATTAAAATTTCTTATATTAAAAATATCCAGTCAGTTTTGCTTATGGACGATTAGTTTGGGCTCTAGTTGCGAAAACTCATAAGAAACGGCGTCAGATTTTTCAAATTAAAATTCTTCATATATAACTTTTTTCAAATGCTAGTTTGCAAAAAACCTGCCAAATCTATAGCGATTAACACTTGAATATACGGATGACTCTCATCGTAATCAACTGAGTGATAACATTAATGAATTAAATAAATTGTAATATGTTCTCAGAACAGCGAGGAGCGTATTTTCAACAGGACATGCTGAACTCTGAACATTGTTATTAAAGACGACAACGAAACTATGATTGAAATCTATTCGGGTACGTATAAATAAATTATGATTCTATTCGGGTACGTATAAATAAATTAAAATATACGCTGAAGTTCAAAGAAATTTCAAGAAACATTTTGCTTGTAATATATTTGTTGTAAGAAGATTTATACTTTTGTTATCAAATTCAAATCAGTCGTTATGAATACGTATAATCATCTCTTAAAATGTTATTTATTTTTTATTAAAATACTCACTGAAAGTTGCTTATTTCTTTACTAAAACAAGGATTCTGCGAATCTCCAACAAAAAGTAAAGTGTTAGCGTAAATATAGCCATTTTATCTAATTTTCAGCTCTTACTTCCAAAAACATTTGTGCAGAAACATGAAAAAGCTAAAAATTATTGTATATTGATATCACTATATTAAGCCTCGAGGCCTACCTGTTAAATTAGTATCAGAAATCGAGATAATAAACAATAACTATATGAAATGATAAAATTAAAAATGGGTTCATTTGATTTTTGCAATAACGTTTCCATTTTGTGGAAATATATTCCTAATTAGAATGGTATTTAATTTTTAATTTCTGTAAATAACTCTTGCTATGAAATATGTAAAATCATTCAATATATGACTTATGTTGTAAAGTTCAAGAGTCACGGTACGAAAATTTTAGGCTTGCCTTCACAACTTGCCGAAGACTTATTATCTTCCTGCTACCACGAACTACTTTCCATAACCCTGTCGTAATAATTATATTAAAGTGCTTAGCAACATTTTCTACTTTAACTCTTCATTTTCGTAATCTCTTCAGGGAATGCTGAAGGACTTGCAATCCTAATCATTGTACGTGCTCTGGGACTTGACCAACTACTAGATATGACCTATGAAGCAAACTTTCCACATAATATAAAGTTATTTGAATACAGAAAGCAGTAATTCACACAATATTGGCTAAATATACATGATGAACGTAGGAAGACCTACCTTCCTTAGATGGCATAATAAGGTTTAAAACGATTTTGTTTTCGTGGAAGATGAAACTCAACATGCATGTTTATGCATTTTTTAAGAAATACCGATCACTTTTAAAAGTTTCATCAACATCAATAAGTTTCATTACATGTATACATATTTTTAATTTATCTTAACATTGGGCCCAATTGCTAATAATATTTGTTTTCAAATAATTATTTTTATTTATTACAACAGACATGGATAAACGTAATAATAGTTAGCAGTAGTGTACAGTGTAGGATTTTATTTCGAAGCAGGAGACTTCGAAAAATGAGCAAGGCCCTCCCTGGGTCTCGAACCACGGACCTCTCGCGAACGCGTCGAACGTGCTGACCACTACACCACGAAGGCATGCCAAGAAGGCGGAAGAAATACCTTAAAGCAGTAGGTAGTAAATTCTGAGTTTGAGACCTAACTGTAACATAAAATGTTTTTTCAACAACCGTCCTAGAAATCTGTGGCAGATATAAAGAAATATTAAGGGTATGTATACTTTCAACAACAACAACAAAAAAAGAAAAAATGAAATGATGAAGTACAGCATTTCCTTAATTTTCTAATATCTTACATTTTTTGTTGTTGTGACTTATCTGACTTGTGTGATGGTATCAGAAGAAGAAACCCACGGAATTCATCATGGCCTGTCGTTGGCCTTGAGCACCATACAGGTGACAGTGCAATTTTACTCGGTCCCGCCCCCATTTTTATAGACAGCATCCCGGCTATCGGTCCGAGGGTCTCTTTCCCGTCTGTCCCTACCAGCAATCTCTCGAGAGAACTTTCGGTTCGCCTCCTATTTAGAGTGCCCCCATGCCGCACAGACACTATACATTTACAAACATCCATGCCTTATCCGGGATTTGAATCTAAGCCCTTCGGTATGGCAGTCAGAGTCACTAACCACTATCCCGGTTGAGCAGCGTGTTTTATATTAAAAAGTACTAACTATTACAGATGTAAAATTACATTTTTACTTTCGCTGCAAAATTTTGATGCATATTTTATACATTAGTGTCTATAAAACAGATCTCCTCTATTAGGTACATTACAAAGAAAATATCAAGTAAAAAAATTTTTTAACCTAAAAATGTGACTGCATTACTTATATTAGCATATACTTATTTTATTAATTATATTAATTATCTCCGTAAATTTCGTAACAATTCTCAAATAATTTCTCAAAATAATAAGAGAGAAAAACCTACTCTGTGGATGGCAACTGCTAGTCTATGGACCTAGTTACTCGTTTTGTAGTTTCTTAGGTAAGGGAAAACAGAAAAAAAAAAAACAAAATTCATAGCACTATCGAGGAGTTTTCATGATAAAAACGCAAGCTTTACTCGCAGCTACTTTCTTTGATATAGTAAAGACATCAAGGCACATTATATGTTGAAGAGCAATCCACAATGAACAGAATTTTCTTTAGAGATTCCAGATGTTAAGTAGAAATCGTTGTTGCATACTTAGAGAGCAGTTAATGCCATCGCTGAATTTGCAATTTCGCTATTTGAGGTAATTTATCAAAGCCGTTGGTTAATACAGAATAAACTGCTAATAAACATCTTCTCTAGGCAGAAAGATCAAGCAGAAAAAAATGCTTTACCTGAAGTGAAAAATTCTCAAAGAATCTCTTTATGGCTGAAAAGAGAGTTTGGGATATCCTATTGCCTCATTTAATAGCTTTTTGCGTAATTAAAAAAATTCACATGAAGCGTTCGAAAAAAATAGATAAAACTTAGTGTTAAACGGGCTGTAGAATGAATATTCCGTAAAATGACGTACCTGATCCTAATGAATTAAATAAACTGTAGTATGTGCTCAGAACAGCGAGGAGTGTATTTTCATCAGGAGTTGCTGGAGTCTGAACATTGTTGTTAAAGACAAGACAACGAAACTATGATTGAAATGTATGAATTTATTCGGGTACATATAAATAAATTAAGGTATACGCTTAAGTTCAAAGAAATTTCAAGAAACATTTTTATAACATATTTGTTGTAAGAAGATTTGTACTTTTTTATCAAATTCAAATCAATCCTTATGAATACGTATAATCATCTCTTAAAATGTTCTTTATTTTTTATTAAAATACTCACTGAAAGTTGTTTATTTCTTTACTAAAACAAGATATTCTGCGAATCCCCAAAAACGTAAAGTGTTAGCGTAAATATAGCCATTTTATCTAATTTTCAGTTCTTACTTCCAAAACATTTGTGTAGAAACAAGAAAAAGCCAAAAATCATTGTATATTGATATCACTATATTAAGCCTCGAGGCCTACCCGTTAAATTAGCATTAGAATTCGAGACAAGAAACTATAGCTATATGAAATGATAAAATTAAAAATGGGTTTATTTGATTTTTGCAATAACGTTTCCATTTTGTGGAAATCTATTCCAAATTAGTCAGGTAGATTAGATTAGATTTATACACTTTCCCTAAAATCATACCTCAAAATAATATTTCTGAACTAAAATACGTAACTGTAGTCATCACTGTAAGTCACTCTCCACTGTAAGTCACCATTTTAGCGCAGAAATGGATGTTTGTTACAAGGGAAACATTTTTTATCAATTTATATTATTGAACAACATTAACATATTTTTTAATGTTTTTTTGTCGCCTAATCGGGTGAGTGGTTAATGACTGTGACTGCCGCACTGAAGGGCCCAGCTTTGAATTTCGAAGAAGGCATGGATGTTTGTAAATGTATAGTGTCAGTGCAGCATGGGGGCACTCTTAATATGCCGAAAGTCTTCTCGAGAGATTGTGGTAGGAAAAGAGGTGTGGGAAACCCTTGAACCCGTTTCCCCGTGTGTTTTCCATGAAAACAGGAGGCGGGACTGAGCAAAGTTGTATTCTCACCTGTATGGCGCTCAAGACTTTTGCCAACGACGGTCACAATATTCCAGTCTTTGCCACAATGAATTTCGTGAACTTGTTCTGATGTTACTTTCAGACAAGTGAGATAAGTCACAAGAACAGCGTAGTTATGCGCCTACATCCAGAAAAATGTCCTTAACCCAAATGGTAAGATTTAAAAACACGGTCACGGTTGTAAATTCCGATATTATTTTTCCGGAGAGGAGTAGAATTTTCTTGCGAGATATTAGGAAACATATTTAACTACCTACATAAAATTTTGTAAGGGAATAAAATATTTTTTTAGCTTTTTTGTCAATGCTTTCAATTTAAGTTTACTTTAAAATGACATGTTAAGATACTATATCTAATGAATAACCGAACAAAGGTTCACAGTGTCATGCAAAATGTTCACATTGATCAACATATCACTGTCCGGAATGCAAAAGTGATTTTTAAAACACGCAATACCACTTTTATACCACTTTACTCTGTAATAAATGTTAATTCCCAACAGATGACGAAATTGTAACTTTTATTAAACAAGATTTACCCGAAAAACATCCCAGACAATTCAGGTGTAACTAGAAAATGAAACTATTCTTGTAAAATAATTCAACTTGAGACATTTCGTACCCAACAGGGAACACCTCAAAGTAAAGCATGCATATCCCCCAAATCGATATGATGCGTAAATTTACATTTACACTGTTCAAATTATGACTGTAAAATAAATTTTTCACATAAATTTTCTTACTAAGCAACGGTTAGATAAGTAACCAAAACAATTTTGATTTAAGGTTGGCAAAAGCAAATTGATTTCGAGCATATAGTTGCTCTTCTACGTGCGATGTTTAGATTGTGTTCTGCACCTTGCTTTTATTGTTAGCTGTTGATCTGAAATACCTAATTATATGAGGTACCCATATTAATCTTGACCAAGAAGATGAGAGTGCCTGTCGGTGTCCAGAGCCTTGGGGACCTTATAAGTGACAGCACAGTTCTGCTCTTCTCCGTCCCGATATTCATGGAAAAATCCGCGGAGGACGGAATCCAAAGTCTCCTACCCCTCCTCTCTACCCCCAAGCTCTCGCGGGGACTTTAAACTAGCAGCATTTTAAGTATCTCCACGCCGCAAAGAGTTATAAACTTTACACTTACAAACATCCATATATTTTCCATGATTCGTGCCTAAGCCAATCATGTTGAAAAATCCTAGTCAATGTACTATCATGAGAACAAAATTCGTACTTGCAAAAAAAAAAAAAAAAAAAAAAATTCGCACAACAATTAAATTTTTAAAGATCCAAGCCTGGCATTGATTGTAGGTAAACACAATCTTACTTTTTACTGAAACATAAATCATACACATGTATATTACAGTCTTCAATTCTATAGAAGGGGTACATAAATAAGTTTAATTTTTTCAGCAATTAGAAAACGTAACGCATAGCGACACAGCATAAATAATTTATCGAGACTTTAGGTGTTTATGGAAAGAGGTAACACGAAAATTTGGCAGTACTCTAGCTGGGATTCGAACTCAAGTCTACCGACTGCAAGCTGGACGTGCTTTTAATTACACCATGAAGGCACGCAGTAAGAAAATAGAAAGACCCTTACATTCTCTCCTACTTAAAGGGCAACTGGGGAGAAGATTTAATCACTCACCAAATTAAGATGATGAACTATCATCGACCACGAAATTGTTCGGGCGCAACTTATGGAGAGAGTAAGTATTTATCTGAGGAATTCATTGCCTTCGCCAGAATTCGAACTCCGAACTTTCCGACTTCTAAAAGATCTGTTTCCAGTTATACCACGAGGCACGCAGTATGAAAGGATGAAATGTCTTACAACTTGCATAATTATTTACAATAAAATTATTAAATACCTATGCGCTTTAATGAATGTAAATGTTCAGTTATTCAGTGAAGGAAACAGTGCCTTTTACTGCTTCAATTTCAATGGTCTACTTCATTTCATTTTCATTCCTCAAATTTAACCATTTTCATTTCAACATATGCAATGACTTAAAATTGGAAGTAGAGTGTTTAAAAAAATGAAAGTCCTTTTAAGGAGTGATGATGCATAAATAAATGTCCTTCATACCTGAAATAATAATACCATTTGTTAAGAACTTATTTTTAAGAGAATCTAAAATTTAAACTTAAATGTCATTTTTTCAAATTTAAGGATTAAAGCTTAAACTTAGAAAAAAATACTTTCAAACGTTAAAACTTTTAAAAAAAGGCAGTTGGAGTATAGGCTTTGAAAAACTTATGTAAATTCAATTTTCAGAAGCTATATTTTTTAAAATATAACACCGGTAAATTTATATAGGCTAGTTATCTAATAATAAACATACCCAAGAACCTATAATTAACATGCTGAAAAGAATCCTATCTTTTTAAATATAAATAATTATCTTGAGAGGAAATGTTATTACGCATTCTCAAATCAGATTCTTAAGGAAAGTTCCCGGTGGAACAAAAAATGCCATTCCTTTGATAAAGTTAATTAAATTTGAACGAACAGGTATTTCATTTTTTTTAATATTTTAGTCCAGAAATAATAGATCTCTTGCGTTCCTCCTTAAATTATCGAGCGCTCTTTCTTCTTGAGAGGGAGAGTGATCAATCAGATTTTAGTTTCTTTTCTCTCAAAACTACAGCCATGATTGCACTGAGCTTGAATAAAAAATAGCACTTTTTATTCATTCTGAAGATGTTCTACCTACATTATATTATTACGTAATATATACATTTTTCTTAAATCACATGTGTTTATCTTGAAAAGTACAGATTTTTAGAATATTTCAATTTCTTCATTTACAACGTCTCATTCGCTTAAGCAAACTGCTATTTTATTATCCAAAATGCCTGCTACAGCAACAAAACAGCTTTATATACGGTTATCGTAAGGTTTATGTTTTATTTTAATTCTGTCCTGCAATTCTATTTCGTACGTAATCCTTACAAAGATGCATAGTACGTTGGACTTAAATAGGAAATGCAGATATAAATTGAGGGAGACAGAGAGAGAGAGAAAATTTGGCAATACATTTAAAAGCTTTGTTTGCTTCCGCAAGCAGTTTCTGCTACTTGAAAGTGCTTAGAGTTTGAGCAGAATTAGAAGCAAAGACCTTGATGATATTAAGTCTACTTACTTGATGTTGTTTATATTTAAGCATCGCTATATTCCAACATACAGCAAGTAGTGGTTGTTGTGTGTTAAAATTTTAATTTCCAAATTCGGTTTCAGACTAGAGGGTGTCCTTAATTTTTACTTTTGCATTGCCCAGCATTAGAAGACTTTCACTGGTTTTTCTTTGTCGCAGCGTATTTATTATATGTACCTTGTTCTACTCACACTTTTAAACGCAAATCAGCTGTACATCTATACAGGTACAAGTGACATTCTATTGGGACATATCTTCTCAAATGAATTACTGCCGGTAGTATACATCTACAAATTATAAAAACCTGATCGTAAATTTTTTCTTGCTGTTGTTCATTAATCTTCAAATTTTATATTCAAGTGCGGGGGTGATAAGTTGTCTGCGCTCTTGGATGAGTTGCACGACTAGTAATTTAAGAGAATATTCCATTTAGCACAACAATGTAAACAGTAAAATCAGTTTTATATATTTTGTTAAAAATAGTTTGAAAACTGCTGTTGAAGTATATGCTTTCTGTTCTGTTTTAAAAAACCAGCTCAAGTTTACTTATCTATGTACGTTATAGAGAAGTTAGGCTATTTTGAAGCAGGAGACGTGAAAAATGAGCAATGCACTCGCCGGAACTCGAACCTAGACCTCTAAAATATGTGTCGAGTGTGCTTAATCGTTGCACTATAAAGGCATGCGAAATGGAGGAAGAAAAGACTTTGTATACTGATAAATTATCAATCTATGTTTTAATCTTCTAACCGCATTTTTGTTTGCCTGTGTTGTGGGTGATGCGTTAACCACGAGGCCGAGCATTATCGGCCAGGAGGGTTGCAGTACATTCGTTTAGTACATTAAATTACCTTATATACTCCCCTTTTTAAAGGATGATTGGGGATTAGGGGACTCCATCGCCAAATCCTGGCGGTGAAGAATCACCATCCACCATCTTTTAGTTCGGGCGCTACTGTACAGACATTAGGTTATTTTGAAGCAGGAGACGTGAAAAACGAGAAGTGCCCTCGCCGGGACTCGAACCTGGTCTTCTCAAATACGCATCGAATGTGCTAACCGTTACATCGCGAAGGCATGCAGAAAGGAGGGAGAAATTACCTTATAACGTAAAGCGTGGCGTGTTATAGCAATAAGAGTAACTTGTTTGGTTATGCGAGATGGGCTGCCCCCACTTCTGGTACATTAAGGATTTTGAATGAGTTGTACAATTCATTTTATTGCTGGTCTTTTCATTTTTTGGCGTATGTTTAATTTTTCCAGATTTATCAGGAGCTTTCCATAGAAACATAACAGCATGTAATCGAACATAAACTTGAATTAGGAAGTGAATTGCCCGCATCTAGAAATTTGTTACTTGCAATACCCGCATCTAGAAATTTGTTACTTGCAATACCCGCATCTGGAAATTTGTATTGAGATTTAGCGGTAAAAAGTTCGAATATTACGATAATATGTAATAGTTAATTGAAACAATATCTAAAGAGATACGGAAGCCTTTTCTTTAAGGCTCAGTGCTTGCTGATATCTCCTTTAACCCCGATAGTGCCAGTCAACAATTTTCTCATGAACATTCAAAATAAAGAGTAAATCAAATTAATGAATTAGGGAAAAAAGGAATATTATTTCCGAATATGAGCCAAAGTTTTGAACTACCACTTTTCATTGTAATTAAAATGTTACTGCAGTATATACCTACTAAGCATAGACTTTTAATGAAAGATATTGCTTGATAATTTTTATGTCAATAACCCACAAAAAACTGCCTGGACCGAAGTACCCAAATTAATTATGTAAAATTCAGTAATTTAGCAGAACAAATGTATTGATTTTTCCAAACTTTTAAACAATATATAAGATAATAAAATGCGATTTTGATTGTTCATTCGAATAGTCAAGATTTTTTACATAACACAGAACACACTCTTGGGGAAATGATAAGAAGTAGTATATTAAGCAAGACTAGACGAATCTAATAACAGACTGCAGCTGTGTATGTGTTTTCAAACATCTTTAAAGTTGGCTAAATTTTCGCTAGTCGCTTATCGACACCTTGAACTAACATTAATCATTTTTCAGAAGCCAAACTCTGCTCAAACATTTCATTGGAATTTTGCCTTTGATTCTAATGTACTAAAATAAGGGTGTTCACACATTTTTATAACGATTTTGCAAAGATGGTATATAAACAAACCTTAGAATTACATTTTCTAATATGTACAGTCTGATAGTCCTTTTGTTGCGCTATCATGTTATATCTTGATTTCCAAGATAGAAGCCTTTTTCTGAAACATCAAAGTTGATTTTATTCCACTCTTGCTTCACAATCTTACACAGTCCATCCAATGTTTTGGAATGCCGCTTGAAAAGAGCTTCTTTTAAAACTCCAGATGAACAGTAATCTATACACAACACATCAGAGGACTTAGGTGGGATACACTGAAAGGGAATAGCTTCAATTCCGGTTTCATTTCTCATTTTTTCAAAAAATGAAGCAGTAGATTTAGAGGTATAGCTTGAAGACTTATCCTGATGGAACTTAACAAATGAAGATTATTAGATAAAGAGATGTAATTTCTGCCTTAAAAATACGTATTAAAACATATTTCTGATAGTAATCCGAATTAATTTGACATTTGGTTTTACTTTCCTTATTTTAAGTTTTCCGTTATAAGAGAATCCAGTTATAACCAGAAAAACTTTCCTTGTTTTCTCAGAACCAACATATTAAGTCTTTTTCTCCTCTTTTTCGGTAGAAAATCGACCTTTTTCTGTTGCAGTAAGATAAGTATATCCAAGCCTCATTAATTGTAACAATATATTTGCATTTTTCACTTGCCAGATAACTTTTATACATCAGTCTGCACATAGTCTTACGCTGAGAAACATGTTTCGGCGTTAGGCGATGAACATCATGATTTTTTGCTTTGATTAACTTTAAATCAGATTTTATTATTTTGTTCACAGTTCCTTCAGAGATATTTAAAGATTTTGCAATGGCTCTTTCGGGGGCTGGATTTTCCTTTAAAACATGAGATGCGACTTTAGATTTAATAAGAGCTGTACATACCTTTGTTGGGTATAATTTTTTGCCTTTTTCCCAGTCAGATGTAAACTTTGACGTTTCTTTCCTTTTACATTAATTATGTCACTTATTTAACGTGTAGAAATATTAAATCCACGCTTTTCGCATCTTGTTTTAATATTTAAATAAGAATATTTCTTTTCTCCCAGCGTAAAAATATTACCTTCGAACCATTGTTTATTTTTCAGGATATTTAAAAACATTGAGTATTTTTGATGCTGCAGACAATAAATAAACCTAATTCCAATTTGATTCCAGTCCCGCTTGTATTTCAAAATTAGTATTTAAATTCATGGAGAAAACCAAAATCATTACAAAAATGTGTAAACACACTATGTATTTCTCATCTCCCTCAATTTCTCTAATAAAAGAGTGGTTTTTGGTACTGCATTTTTAAAATAATGCTGAGAAACATGGTACATTGATAATAAGAGTGGCATCAACATAATATTAAAAAAATGACATAATCATTGAAGAGTGGTTGTCTTCCAAAGCTGAGATTTTGCTTCCGGTACAAAAGCAAATGGATTTCGTCGATATAATCTCCTCATGTAACAAATAAGCGAGAAGAAACTTGGCGGACACACGTGTTGCTGACAACTTGAAAAGTAGAAAAATACGGAAGTTTAAAAGACATTTCAAATTTAATACGTATGTAAAGTGTCATGCCATACATATATGACTGTCGGCGGTGTTCCGATAAACGTACTTATTTTTCAAAAGTGACTGGCGAATATATTTTGTTAAATATTAATGCTATTCCTTATTAATAACATAATGACAGAGGTACAGGTTCTTACAGATACTTAACAGTCGTTCATAACAAAATTATACACGCTGTTAGTTTTGATTAATCTATAAAAATTACAGAGTTACATTAAAAAATGAAGAATAATATTACAAACGCAGAAACAGGAAGATAGCTTTTATATTTTTATTGAATGTACCATGGCACTCAGTCTGTTAAAAATAACTATTGTGCAAAAGGTAAAGGGCTAGAAGTAAATGCTCCACACTTTTACAGTATTCAAACCGTACCGGAGCGTATCTATTACAGTATCCAAATTTTCCCCATCCCGTTTACTTAGAATATTGATGGATGAATTAAACATGTGAAAAAAGCGAGCTCTAACTCTAAATCAAGTAAACTTTGTTTCAGTGTTAAACAGCTAGAGAATATTAAGTTTAATCCAAGTTATTAAATCTAGTTTAGCATCAAAAATAATTTGATATAAATATGCAACAAATATATAAATTTTGGATTCTTATAACGATTACTATTACAAAAAATTATTTTGCATTTTATAATAAAAGACACTAAATATTACTCATAAATTTCTTTGATTTTTAGGACCGAAACGCAGTTTATTCTTAGAAGTGGTCAATGATTCTGGTCAACAACATAAAAGCTTTTGAGTCGCAACCTTCAACAGAGAATAATAGTGCAAATAAATTAAGACTGCAGCGTCTAGAAGTTTACAGTATAGTTTTGTTAATGTAATAAATGTAGCGTATCCATTCCAGGCCATTGCTTAACACCGGGATATCAATATGGGAACAATATTTTTACTTCGCTCAGCTTTATTGATTACTTGCAAAATAAACATTATTAACTTTTTCATGGGGATATCTTTCGCTACACGTCGACGGGGAATAAATGGTGACGGAGGATAAACGTTATATATAAGCTGATATTAAAATACCAGCTCGTTTTACACACCAGCAATCTCCCATGTTCAAGTAACAAAATATTATGTAGTATTTACTACGGAGATGAAAATATTTCGTTGTTATATTCAAAGAACGTAAGCATTTAAATGCAAGAAAAAAAGTAGCAATTTACCTTGCAGACAGGTTAGGTTATTTTCATGCGAGAAACGTGAAAAATGGGCAATGCCCTCGCCGGAACTCGGACCTCTCGAATACACGCCGAGTGCGCTACCGTTTTGCCATGAAGACATGCTAAAAAGACAGAAGAAATACCTTATAAACTCCCCCCTTTTAAAGGGCGACTGGGGATTAGGGAACCCAATCGCCAAATCCCGGTGGTCAAGAATCATCAGCCACCACCTTTTTTAGTTCGGGCGCTACTCTACAGACATTAGGTACTTTTTTGAAAGCAGGAGAGATGAAAAATGAGCAATGCCCTCGCCAGGCCTCGAACCTCGGACTTCTCGAATATGCGCCGAACGTGCTGACCACTACACCACTAAGGAATGCTAAGAAGGCGGGAGCAATGCCTTATAACCTTTAATTAGATATTCTGAGTAGTGCCAAAACATTTGGGCTGTCTTCATTAGTAAACCTACATTCCTAAATCGTTCTGAAATTATCTAACGCTATATCTTTGGTATGGTTTATACAGCAACTATAGTAGGAGCAAAATATGTAAATTACTAACTGTTTTATCAGTTGCAAAATCTGTCGCTTTAGCATGAAGCCTAAGATCGGAGATAAATGAACAGATGGAAAGTAATCGTTATTTTTTATCTCGGATATCGTATTTGAAATCATATTTCCTGAATCATTAAGATTTCAGCTTAGTATAATAGGTTTTCTATCTTAACGTACTTCCGGAAATCATATGCTCATCATCCGATATAAATTTGTGAGAAAACTTTACATTTTTGCAACATATTCTGAAGACAAAACCATTTTTATTTCTTTCTTTTTATTATGAGAAACATCATTAACGCAGTTAGTAAATGTTTTCTACTTTTATGTATATGCAATAACTCCCGATTAACCGTGACAGTACTGGGAACAACGCCCACAGTTATACCTGAATTATGGCTATCCAACAACAGTTGAAAAAGTGCAAAAAAGAGGAAGGACCTATATTATAATTAGCAGAAAATATGTTATTAATAATTTACCTGTATTTCGAAGCAGTGTAATTTGGAGAATACGTTTACCTGCTCATGTAAATTAAATCAGCATTTAAAACAAGAATTACGCCCCGCCCTTCTAAACAAAAATAATGGTGTTTCTGTTTATATTACTTCGACAAGAATCAAAAGGAAACAGAAAGCCAATGGCTGTACATCTAATTTTAAAATTACACAATCTATTTTTAATTGATGATTTAACAATGTTTATACACTCAAGAGCCAAAACATTATGACCACCTGTCAATAACGAGTTGGGCCACCTTTGGCGCGCAACACAGCTTCAACCCGCCTTGGCATGGATGCCCCAAGTCCTTGATAGATGGCCGGAGACAGATTGTACCAGATATTGTAGCAACGGTCACGCAAATCTGAGATATTGCGAATTGGGGGTCTTTGACCTCTGAGCTGCCGTCCCATGACATCCCAAATATGTTCTATCGGATTGAGATCCGGTGAGTTAGGCGGCCAGGACATTAACTGGAAATCAGCATCATGTTCCTGGAACCACTCCAACACAATTGTAGCCTTGTGACACGGGGCGTTGTCCTGTTGGAACATTACATTTCCAGCTGGAAAAACAGAGGCCATGTAAGGGTGCAACTGGTCCGCAATGATGTTCAGATACCCTGTAGCATTCATGGTCTGCTCTACCACAACCACGGGTCCCAGAGACGCCCAAGAGAACGTCCCCCAGAGCATAATACCTCCACCACCGGCCTGTGTATGACCTACTGTGCATTGAGGGAGCAAATGTTCGCCTGGAAGACGGCGTATCCTGACACGGCCATCGGTGTGATGAATGACAAACCGTGATTCATCTGACCAGGCAACTCTCTCCCACTGATCCATGGACCAGTCGCGATGTTCCCGGGCCCAGCGCAGGCGCAGTTGGCGATGACGCTTGGTCAGTAAAGGCACACGAGTGGGACGTTTGCTGCGTAGCCCCATATCCAACAGTGTCCGCTGAACAGTGTGCTCCGATACGTTTCTACTTGACTCTGCATTGTATTCGGCTGTCAGCTGAGCCACTGTCTGGCTCCGGTTTTGCTTCACCATGCGAGACAGTCTCCGACGACCTTTCTCTTTGATAGCGTGTGGACGTCCAACACCATGTCGTCTACTGTTGGTTTCACCGTCATTCATCCACTTTTCATACGTACTAACAACTGTAGATCGCGAACAACCCACGAGTCGTGCAGTTTCGGAAATACTTGTTCCGAGCCTTCGAGCCTTTACAATCTGCCCTCTATCAAAGTCGCTTAGATCAGCAGCCTTTCCCATCGCACACAGAAGTAAGTGAAAGAATGATGCTTCACTCTCCAGCAGCAGTTAAATACCACTTCCATCTGATCACGTGCCTTCCACGTCATCCATTCGCGTTCATCGCAAAATGTAGAGCTGGTCATAATGTTTTGGCTCTTGAGTGTATATTGTTCCAGGGATTCGTGAATGTGAAATGATTGATGACGACACTTGATGAAACAAAAACCTAATTTATTCGTCAGTATTACACAAACAGCTTCAAAGACGTGTACAGTCATCGAAAAATTACGATAAACACGCTGAAACAACACAGTATTCATACTATGAGCTATAATAATGAAGACAGCTTAACGGCATAGCACTCAAAATCAGTTCCCGACTCGATCAATCGCTCTCGAGCTAATCTCTGAACTCAAGACACTACTACTGAACTGTGCACAGGGAGGATATACATAGCTTTGATCTAACTTTGAGAACATTCTCGGGAAAACCGGTAAGAGCTTGTTCTAGAATGTTCTCTCTCCGTCTATGACATATCGCCAATTTTGTCGCCAAAAAGGCGATTTCGCACCAAGCCTGGCAACCTTAAAACTCCATTTGCAGGGAAGCTATCTTACCGCAGGTGGGCATTTCGTAGCAATTTTCTACGTTATGCGCAATTAAATTATACACTGTTATGGATAAAAACGATTTCCAAATCCTATAACACCATCTGCTATTATACCATGTCTTTTCTTCTAATTTTTATCTTTATCGTACAAATTCTGCTTTTTGAGGACTGTAATATTCTAGCTAATCTAGTAATTCTTGAAAGACAGAATACTTATGAACTGTGTAGTGAAGTATTGCAAATTTCATGTGCTTAAATAAAAAGTCTAAAGAAGGGTTAAATTACCCTTTATTCCAACTCAAGAAGATTCACAGATGGACCCTTTTCGGGCGTACAGTAAGCCTCCATTTGGGCGTTATCTTCAGCTAGAAAATAAAGAACTAATCTAAGGATAACTAAATTAAAACCAGTTGAAGATGCACAGAAATAACTACTAGTAGAGTTGGCTCTATTAAAGATAGAGAATAAATAGAATTCTAAATAGAGTTGGCTCTATTAAAGCTCACGAGCGAATATTAGCAGGCACGTAATAATACGGCCGAAAGGTCGTAAGATTAGACTTAACGCAACGACGCGGCCAAAAGGCAGAACACGCTCTGCTAAGAACTTGTAAACCCTTCTGCTGAAGTGACGGAGGCTTAAATATCGGTTTCTACTTAATTTAAATAAAACGCGATCTTAAAAACTCATTCTGGTAGAGAATCGTAGGTGAGAAACAAGAGAGGCTTGTTCAAAAATAAATATAGCTATCAGAAAATTAAAACAAATCTATACAAAACAAAATTTGAAACGAGACCACCTATCACCTTATAGATAAATTTGCATGTTAAAGCATTGAAACAAATGATAAAATGAAGTGAAACCATAACCCCACTGTTTTCAATGTACTATCACTTTTGTAATCTTTCACTTTCTCAAGAATGGTTTATGCTGCTAAAATGTTGTCGACAGCCTCTCTTTTTGCTAGTACTTAAAATATAGGAAATACGCGTGTATATTTCTTTGTAACTTTTCTTCTGTGAATGATGTCAAAAATAGAGGTACGTGCTCAAATGGCTCTGATGGTATCTAATTGAATAATGTCTCCAGCATCATCACACTTATATTCATTCTCGTTGTGGAAACACATTAACAGGCTTTCCGTTTCTTTGCAGAGAGGGAATTCTCTAAGTAAGGCAACAATTTCACACCCATTTAATAAATAGTTTCCTCCTTCAACTCATACCATTTAGCCAAACTGATCCCTGACATTTAAAGTGATCACCGACTTTGTCAAGGACAGCCTAGTAGAGTGTGGAAACTTTAAATGTTTCTTTCACCCGCATTACACCCTTCATTCATCCTTTAACCATTCACTAAGTTAGTTCTTAGCATATAGCTTATGAGCCTTGGCATCTAAAAAGAACTGACACGCATCAATATACTTGTCCTTACACCACACAGAACTCTGGAGGCCTGAAGTCTTGGCAAATTTGAAGATAATTCCGTCAGCTGGGCTTACCTAGCGGATATGTTAATTGCTTCAGTGAATCGGCTGCCAGCTATCAACGGTAAGATCAGGTAAAGTATATCCCAGGGGTCGGTAGTAAAAGTGGAACCCTTCAAAATGACTTTGTTGAACTTTGAAAGTTTTGTCCTCAGTAAGTAAAGACATAAAATATTAAAGAAAGCTATTTCGAAAATTGTTTCTTCATTAAGCGTTTTGCAATTAAGTTTATTTGCATTTTCATTTACAAGTAACTCAAGTTTGTTCCCATTTGCATTTAATATAAATACATTTTGCCACCCGAAGCTTTGCGGTACATTTTGGGAAGATAAAAATTTCCGTAGATATAGTCTGATTGGATGACTTTGATCCAATGCAAATGCAGTACCCGCATGCACGTTGTTATAATAATAAATGCTTGTCGGTACATATGCAGTGTAATAACATATCGATCTCAAAATCTGCCGCGTTACAGATTTTGTTAAAAATGTAGTTGTTAAATTTCATAAAAACTTTTAAAAGCATGGAAATGCATTCATCTCATAACACAGTTCGTTTGCCTAGGACATATTTCAGTATTTTATTAAAATAAAACACTCTAATTAATATTCGACAAATTTATATTTACAGATCAGTAAATTGAATTTCTGACCTTAAATTACGAGTCTTTACCTACTGCTCTCCCTAGAAATGAGGTGCTTCAAAGTTGACTGTTCCAACTCACTCCCACGTAAATGCGACATCATCGCAACTCTTTTTGTAAAGTTCAAAGATAGTGCTACACTGAATGAATCAACTGGGCAGAGAATTTGAGCTCTGCGTTACTGCAAAAAAAGCAGATGATCATAAAAATTGATGCAATGATGAATATTTTTGCTTTGCGAGACCGCGTATCTGGTAAACCGGGGAAGCAAAACTTTTAAAACGTGATAGAATAAGAATTGAAAGAGAAGAAAAATTCGGGGGAAAAATAAAAGGTGATATGCAGCTACTTTGTGGGCAGGAACTATAGGTTCTTTGGCAACTGTAATTTTGTGTAATACGTAGTTTTAAAATTTTAGGCGCAGCTTAGTAAGTCGAAATACTTATTAGTAATATCTATATACTTCTAAACAGCAACTAAATTGCCAATTAAATGCCTATACTATGAACAACAGTTTCACTTCTTAATAAATATGAGCATTGCAGACGTTTACATTCGTGAAAAGTCTTCGTATAAATGTGAGGAGAAGGACTGAAATTATTTAAATGACGTCAAAAATGTCGGGGGTTACTGGAGGGCTAAGTCATTTTAAAGAAACTATAATAATATTTAAGAAAATTTACCTTTTCACTCTAGATGCAAAAGAGAGAAGAGAACGTATTCACGGGATTTCATTATTTTGAGAGACAGGCATTATAAATTGCCAAATAAAGAACAACAAATAGAAAAAGACTCGAAAATTGCCTTTCAAAATAAAAAAACTCACTCCACACATATCTTATTTATGACAGTTGAAGAAATTAAATTGAATTAGGAAATCGAAATTGAATGCAAATCCACAATTTAAACTGAAAGCAAAATTTCTTATATTTGAAAGTAAAATATTTTACTTTAATCCTGAATACATTATAATGCAGTTAAAAGTGGCACTTTATGATATGTTTAAATATTGATAAAGATATTTAATTCTGGGTTCTTCATTTATTCGTTAGCAATGTAAATGAAATCATGACAGTTTAAGTGGTTGAAAGAAACTAAATCTTTAACGCTTCTTTATTTATACAAATTAGCTTTATAGATCTTGCAGGAAGCAGTTTTTTTTAATTAATTCAGGACAAATGGAGAAAGAAATAAAAAAAGTAATTCTGATTCATGTCTGTGTGGATTTAACATTTATGCCTTTAAATTATTTCTAATTAGTTTATGAACTTATTAAGCATTTTCCTCTCTCAGTAACGTACTGCTATTTACAATTTTTATGTAGTTTTTTATACCTATCATAAAATTAAAAGTCTCCATAGGATTACCAGAAGCTGCGTAAGTAGAAATTATCGCTTATACAAAAGCAATTATTTTCATGATTTATAACACCTAGCAACTACTATTTTTGAACCATTCTCTTATTTTCCCTCACGTATAATATAAGTTATAAGCGTATTCCAATATTCAGTTTTTCTTTCGTCAGTATCATTAATGTTAAAGTAATCAATATTAAAATTACCATCCCAAGATATGTATAAACAATAAACATATGTTAAACACTTACAATCGTAAACACAAAATACTGATTTGAAACGTGAAAAAAAAAACTGATAGCCGATAATACCTACTTAAGATTCACAACGAAAATAATAATTTCTGAGAACATACAATTATATATATATATATATATATACATATACAACCATTTTTTCTCCCTGATTAAATTGTGAATGATCTATCTCGTAGTTAACTGAAGTTCTAATCTTACATCTAACGTGCTGTGTATCAAAATTTATCATCGCTAAAGAGAAGAAAGAAATTAGTAGATATTAAGTATGAAATATATCAGCACATAGTTTTGAGAAATATATTACCAAAATTTTTGATAAAAGAATGAATACATTTATATCAATTTATAACAAAACTCTAAGCGTTCTACATACTCATTCTGACGTTTTCATACTTTAAAATATTTAAAAGAACAAATAATTATTTATGTACATCTCGATTATTTTTGGCGAACACCTTAAATGGATGTACAACGTGTGACTTTACATTACAAAAGTCTCCATCCAAATTGCATCATTTGCTGAATGGACATGAACGTAAATCACTGAAGTTAAGGTGTTTAAAAAATTTCGATCGGTTTTAAATTTGGAATGATGAAATTTTTTCTCTTTTACATAATATTAATCATTTTGGAAATAAAAGAAAGAACCACTTTTATTTAAACAGAGGGCTTTAAAATACGTTTAAGTGTTAAAATGTACACTCTTAGACAAAAAACAACGACGCACCATGACGCAGCGAGAAGATATAAAGCAAATCGGACAAAAATTGATATGCATACAGGTTTCGACGGAAAATGCAAAATTTTACGTTTTGGTTGCCAATGAATGAACGGTTGTCGCTACAGCGCATCTGTTCTGCGCAACTGGCAAGATATTTAAGAGGAGAAATTACAATTCCAGGTCATAAATTCTTCACGAATTTCATTCCGTATACTCTGGTAGACAGTAACTACGCCTCGCATATAGGTGCGCGAACGATATGCGCAGATGTCAGAATTTGAGAGAGGTCGTGTAGTTGGGCTCAAAGAACCCGTTGGTCTTATCGGCGAATAGCTCGACATTTGAGCAGGAGCGATGTCACTATTAGACGATGTTGGCAGGAATGGGTGAACCATGGCCGCACACAGCGTCAAGAAGGAAGCGGTAGGCCTAGAGAAACTACAGAACGTGAAGACCGAGCAATCGTCAGAGAGGCACTCACAGCCTCAGATGCATCATTATCATCGATTGTACGTACGAGTCTGGAGACGCCCCGGACAGCAGTATGATATCAACCTGACTAGCTTCCGGCAGACATGCCAACAACCAGGACTAATGGTCTAGGATGCCATTTAATTTTGTAGTAGGACCCCTTTGGTTGTCTTCCGTCGCAACCCTACACCACAGCGGTACGTGGACGAAGTTCTAAGGCCCGTTAGTTGCCCTTCATGCCACGCCACATTGGGCTTACATTTCAGTAAGATAATACCCGCCCTACACTGCACATGTTTCTACTGCTTGCCTTAGTGCTTGCTGAACATTACCTTGGCCAGCAAAGTCGCCGGATCTCTCTCCTTTCTAGCACGTGTGGAGCATTATAGGCCGTCCAACCAGCTCGGGGTGCTGACGATCTAATGCGCCAGTTGGACAGAATGTGGCACGATATCCACCTGAGGGATATTGATATACTGAAAACATTTTTCAGCTCATTTTAGATGAAATGGAAGATTTCCGAAGATATGGAAGGCGAATATATTAAAATGTATTGAAATTACTTAACATCTACATAGTATAGTCTTATGAAACCTTACTTTCGTTAATCAATATTTTTTTTCAATAAAATGTGTCGAAATATTTGAAACGCCATGGTTTTATTTCGGGATTCCTTTTAATGGAAAAGCTCCTATTTTTTTCAGTTTCAACATATTTCAAAGCCTAATTACGTATTACGTAGTTTGTTTATTGAATAAGTAATACAACTAAGGATAATTAAAAATTATTTGATTAATGTTCGTTATGAATACCTCCCCCCGGGGATCGATGTAGAAAACTCTTCGAAGCTACTTGCTAGTATCTGTACCTAGGCTGTCTCGGCCACGGAGATACACAAATTAAGAACCTTGTGGTTCTGGGGACTCCGGAAAGGTCACTTATTGGTTGGCCCGGAGTCCGGCACGTCTTAGAGTAGTGCGGTACTAGTAGGCCGGGGACAGGCCCCTGGTGTGCTGGGTAATAGCCCACTAAGACGGGCAGCCCGAGCGACTGGTAGGTAGCAAATTGACGACCAGTGGCGGCCTGTGTATGCAGGTGCCTTGCGCCGCTCCCTCCAAGGTTCTGGGAAAGGGGTTGAACCTCGGCCTCAGTTCTGCCGGAGACGAAGACTTACAGTCTGATTAAGTTCACGGAGCGAGAAATGCAGAAAATTTGTTTGTTTGTTTGTTATGCATACGTAGAGAACGCTATAATAAATTCAAAAGTTGAGAATCCAAAGGACATAAGAGAAAACATCTGCGCGTAGCATACAGCTAGTTATTACGCTTATAATGCATTTTGGAAATAGTTCTGAGAGTGACACATTTAACGACATTAGAAATATATGTGTTAATTATAATGATTGTTAATGAGACTTAATAATTATCGAAAAATATCCAAAGTTTTATTTTCTTAAATATTTAATTTTATTGCATATTTTATAATTAATATATCGTTGTCATTTCAATAATTAAAAATAAACACCATAATCGGTATGGTGGTCAGCGCTGACGATTTTGATACTGTTGGGCCCGGATTCGAATCCTGGAAAAGATATAGATGTCCGTAAATGTTTAGTGTCGTAGAGGCAGTGGGCAATCAGAAATCTCCTTGGAAGGCTAGTGATAAGAGAAGAAGGGTATGAGGCATTGGAGTCACTTCTTTCCGGAGATGCGGAGGAGATGAGCAAAGTCATACAGTTATCTGTAAAGTGCCCAAGGTCTTTGTCAATGATAGATGTTATCTTTCTCTTGTTCAAGATTAATTTGTGGTCCTGATCTGAGTAGAATACCTCAAGATCAGGAGAATAGGTTAAAAAAATAAAAATCTTAAACTGCATGAATCATTATTTTGTCCATTCGCGTGGATGATTAATGCTTTACAGTTAAGACAAATGAATGTTGATATTGTGAGGTTTATCTATTTGTTTTTAACTAATAGTTTATTTTAAGTTGAAACACCTTTTCTATCACTCTCTCACCCACGCTTTCACGCTTTTCCTGCCAGAATATAAATAAGATAGTGAGAGTTTATTCAGATTAAGATAGAATGAAGTGGTATTTAAACAAGAGTTCCAAAATTTAGTTTTAGAGTGTGTATGTCTATTCCAGGCTACTGTGTGCTGTGATTTTTAGCAACTTGCGTTAGGAACAACCGGCGTGCTGACCACTACACCACGAACGCATGCTAAGAAGGCGGGAGAAATACGTTATAATCTTCAAAAGTCCATTTAAAAAGTTTATGTTTCCAAAGCGTCATAGACTTTAGCAATATGATAGCAAAGTAAGGTGTCACCACAAAACGAACAGACAGACTACACTACAAATGTTTTAAGGTCAACAATTTTGCAACAAAATTATTACTGAATTCTCACTTAAGATGAACACAAATGTTATATGCTACACTGGTATGCATTCCTATGTAAATTTAACCAAGTGTTTGAAATATTAATATTTATCTTCAATATTTAACGTACAACTAAATTTACAAAAGCCCTGAAATATCGTCTGTACTGTAAAATTGCAGCCATCAGATACATCAAATAAGTTCACAAGTTCCGTTTTCAGTTCAAAGGCTACCATACCTTAATAGGATTATTCCGCAGCGGTGATATTTGTGAATTATTGAAGTATAGTCAAATTAGATGAGAAATCTTCTGCTTTTAAAACTAAGGACGATGGATTTCATGTGCAAACAATTTGGACCTGTAGTAAGAGGTCGGAAGGTAACGGAATAAATCTTCTTGTCAATTTCTGTTTCGAGAACGGTTACTGGTTAGTTTCTATAGTGAATTCGGCATGTCACAGCAAATTAGAAGATGTTTCTGAGTGTGACATAGCATCATAAAAAATGAACATTGCTTAGAATATACTGTTTTTGGAACTCCGTTTGGAAGCAAACATTTCTTTAGAATCTGATTAGTAATAACTCTATATAATGGCAAATTAAAATATGTATATATAATGGAAAATTAAAGTATTGAATGATTATAATATTTATACTCAATGACACAGTTTGTCAAATAATAATAATTTATTAATTAAATAATTACCTAAGTAATTAAAATATATATCAAACCAGGTGCTATTTAGTATAAGCAAGGAAAATTTCATTTGCAAGTACATGGGAAGAATTAACTCAAAAATAAGAAAAGCTAAGAAGCTCAAATGCACAAAGCTGTAAGAAATTCCTGGCTTGAAACAGAAATGAAAAACGTATTTTTTCCTTAGATTTTAAGACATATATGAACATTTATATGAGTCAAAAATGGTTCAAATATCATTTGATATATTTAAATATTAAATGCTTGGAAAAATATAAGAAATAGAAGCATTAAGTTTTCATAAGTTCCTATTTGCACTGTAGGTCTATATCCTGGATATCTGCGCATTTGTACCTATATTATCAGAAAAAGTATCAAAATTATGCGCGCCTCAGGAAATTTCCGGTCAGTAATAATAATAACAAATTAAGATACAATAACATCCCGATCAAGTATTAATTTAGAATTCAAACAACAAAAATCAGCGTTATAGTTACGAATTTTCACAGGACTAAATTCGATGGTTTTACCAAACCATCAACCTCAGCTGCCAAAGCTCAAATGAGCGAGATAAGGTATAGTAATTACATAAGAAGAAAATAGCTGGACAAGAGTTAAGCTACTGGCGCCATCTATTGATGAAACACCATCTATTGACGAGAAACTTAAAGGCTGAAGGCAAAGATGGATAGGAATTAGGGTCGTTAGGTAGAATAGAAAGATTTTGAATCTCAAACGCCTCTAGAAAATCTAATTCATCAATGGAAGATGTTTTTTGAATAATTTTGGTTGCAGAAAACTTGAAGGTGTGATTTCGGACCAACAATGCTCGGCAACGGAGGACTGCTGTGTTTCCTTTTTTTTAACATATGCCTCATGTTCCTTAACGCGAAATTTTAAGGCTCTCTTAATTTATCCAATGTAAATTAAACCACACTGGCAAGGAATCCTGTAAATACCCCAGGAATTTATATCCGGAATGTGGTCCTTGAATATGGAACTCGGAATTTTATTGATAGAAGAAGAAACAACCGGAAAGTTAAATTTCTGTAAAATACGTGCAATATTTTATGTTTCTTTCTGTTCTAGTTAACGACCCTAATTCCAATCCATCTTTGCCTTCAGCCTTTAAAGAAATTATGTTTTAGTTTTCTGGTTTCATCAATAGATAATGCCAGTAGCTTACCTCTTGTCCATCCATTCTTATCTTATCAAATCACTATATCTTATCTCGTTCATTTACCTTTTGGCAGCTGAGGGATGATGGTTCGGTAAAACCATCGAAACTAGTCCTATGAAAATTTGCAAATATAACGCTGATTTTTATTGTTTGAATTCTAAATTAATAATAAATTATTTTAACATGTTACAGGCAGTAGAAAAGAATTTCATTGCCTTTTATAATCATTAGAATTTTTTCGAAGTTAGGAAACTGAAGAATGTTCAAGGACCTCCTGAATACGCGTCCAGCGTGCTTCTAGTTATGCAACGAAATTATGCTGGAAAGAGGAAGAAAATACCTTATATACTTCCCCTTTTAAAGGTCGACTGGGGATGAGGGGATCGAATCGCCAAATCCTGGTCGTGACGAATCTTTTTACTCATATTTTAATTCGGGCGTCACTTGTTTAGTCTTTTAGAATTTTTCGAAGGCAGAATATAGAACCCGAATTTGTGCTCCGGATCTTTCAAATATGCGCCGAGTGTACTTCCACTTACATCACGAAAGCACGCTGAAGGGCGGGAGAAAATGCCTTATAGCCTGCACACGACTAACATGCCTCTATTTGGCCAACATATGTTTACTCCACAAAAAGCTGGCAGTACCCATAAATAATCAATTCCTTTTAGTGTAGAATATTTGCTTCAGTCTACTGCAAAACTTGAATGTATAAAGACGTGCTTTATGACACAATAGTACAACATATGGTCTTGACTTTTGTTACAGTTAAATTAAAACTCTTTTTTTCCACACTGTAAATTGGTGAACAATCAACCAACTGAAGAACATTTACATCATTGCATGATGTTTCATTTTCGATCGGGTGTTAATGCAACGGTTGCAACAAAGAAAATCTATGATGTGTATGGAGACATATTGAAAGTCAAAAAGTTCCAACTCTGGTTTAGAAAATTTTCCATTGGTGATTTTGACTTGTCTGATAGCATTCGAAGTGGACACCCGTAGCGTTTCATAACGATGCTTCAAAATCACTGGTGGAAACTGATCGCAAACTGAGTATTCAGGAAATAGCAAACATTCTTGTCCAAGCTACTTAGCCAACAGTACAATAACATCTTCAAGAAATTGGGAAGGTTTACAGGTAGGGCATATATTTCCACATGCACATGTCGGAAATGAATAAAGATCAACGGCATACAATTCGCACATCTCTGTTGTACAGACAAGGAAGCGATAAGTTCTTGGTGACGAGAAATGGATTTGTACAACAACAACAAGCTCACCAAACAATGGCTTTCTCCAAATCAACTAGCTGTATCCACTCCTAAACCATCCCTCAATTTAGAGAAAATGTTTTTGTGCGTTTGGTGGGACTACGGTGGCATAATTCGTTTTAAACTATTGAAACCTATCGAAACAGTTAAGGCTGAATTGTATTGCCAACAGTTTGATGGATTATGTAACGAATTGTTGGTAAAACAGCCAACTCTGGTCAACAGAAAAGGGGTAATATTGCAACACTGTAATGCCAAACCGCATGCAACAAGACTAATCCAAGAAAAAATAAGGCAACTAAATTAGGAGGTTTTACCACTTGTCTTATATTCTCCAGACATAACACCATCCGATCTTCATTTATTACGATCTATGGAACATCCCTAAGGAACAAAAATTTCAAAAATATGGATGATGTCTGAGCTCACCTAGAACCCTGTTTTTCTTCAAAGAAAATAAAATTTTATGAAGTGGGGATTGAAACTCTACCAGCAAGATGGCAGAAAGCTTAGATAACGACGGAGATTACATATATGGCTGAAGATAAAAATTAAATGTAAAAAAAAAATCTGAAATGCTTTAGATTTTACATTACGCTTAAAGGGGCATTTTTTGAACGTTTTGTGTGTTATCTTTATTTATTAAATATCACGTTCTTCGCACTTAAACCATAAAATACAGTTCAATAGCAATATCCGAAAATAATTTTAAAATGAGCATATCTTTAGAACTTCCGATACGCAGTCTCGCGTGCTGGAGATGTTTTTTTTTTCACAGAGTGTTGCCATTTCTCGCCTTGAAATCGTTGAGTTTGTTAATCGAAAATTCTTTAATGTCTGACAAAATATGAAATAGATAATAAAACGAATTCCAAATTCCAAATTAGGGCTTTCGAATATGCGGAATATTTCGAATTCAAATTAGGCCACCGAATATGGGCAAATTAGGCCCATATTCGGTGGAGGCAATTCAAAATTTGATGGTTCTAGGTATCGTTCTTTTATCACAGTGCGAGAAACATATCTACATTTATGCAGATTCTTCATTATTTGATTTCTTTAAATAAAATACAGGGCTTTAATATTTGGGGGCAAGAGTTTGAAAAGTGAATCGACGCAAAATGCCAAAACGACATTAATAGATCTTCTGAGTTAACGGCTTTTGGGCTAACAAATTCCAAATTCCAAATTTGGGCTTCCAGATGCCCATATTCGGATGGAAGAGTACGTTATTCAAATTTTCATGGCTCTAGGTACCGTCGTTTTATCACAATGCGAAAAACATACATAGATGTATGCAGATTTTCCATTATTTGATTTCTTTAAATAAAATACAGTGCTGTAATATTTAGTGGCAAAAGTTTGAAAAGCGAACCGGAATTTGAAGTTTTCAAAGCAAAATGCCAAAACAAAATTAATAGCCCTTCTAGGTATTCTTTCTTTCTTCTTTTTTGTCTCTGAAATAATTGATTACTTATGGATATTCCTTTACGTTACATTCTCCTTTTTCTCATTAAGGTCATTATTGCTGCTAATCAACAGTATGAAGCAGCAATAATGTCTTTAATGAGAAAGGTTTTCAGGTTTATTATCCTAATCCATATTACGTTTCTATAAAATTAAAGTCAGCATAAAATGGAAATTAATTTAAATACTATTATCTTAATTAGCCATTATAATTTACATAAATTAATTCTATCAATGATGAAATAATGGATGACCATTGGTAATGAATTATGAAACTAAATATATACGTATGAGCGTATATGTGTGAAGAAATAATGGAGGACGATTAATAATAAATTACGAAATTAAATATATACCTATGAACCTGTTCGTACATGTGATGCGATACGTACGAAATTGCACGATCAGTTTTTACGGGAAATCGATAGGTTCAGATATGATGAGAAAATATATTAATCATTTTACCTTTGTAAAAGGATTTTGATTATGTTTTCATATGCTGATTTACGTTTAAGACGTTTTGGTTATGTAATGCTAATTTGATTTAGTTTTAAATATTTCAAACAATATTTAGTATATTTTTTAAAGTTTGAAAGTAAGAATTATGCATGAAATTTCCTGATTATTTTTAATCCTTTTGCACATAACCGCAGGTACTTTAAATGTTCGATTTAAGTATGATTACCCGTTTAAACTCCCCTCAATAAACCTACATGTGAAAATATACACGCCAACTTACATTAATATTTATATCATGATCGTTACTGAATTTTAGCATAAGACCTATAACGTATTCAGTTTTAGTTGTCAGCACTTGCTGCAACAAAGTTTCGGATTATTCACAGTTGTCAATATCTGCTCCAATAAATTTGTGAATCATCCATAGGTGTCAGTATCTGATACAACAAAACTTTGAATTATTCATTCATTCAAATAAAACACAGCGAGGTAAAAATATTTAAGACAAAATTAAGAGTCACTTTTTAAACCAGATGATATGGAAAAAAGTATACTTCAAGTATTAAATTTTGAATCATGGGCGTAAAGATCAGATAATACGTAATCATCCATAAGAATAGATGAATCAAAATAAAGTTTTTAATTAGTCATTACATCAGATGATACTATTATTCATACTAAAATTATTCACTTAATAATGGTTGTGATAATTTCTATAACAACAACTTCTATGACACCAAAGTATAAATATTAAATAAAAGATGTACAGTCTCCCATTAGATTAGTTTTCATGGTGCAAGAAATAAGTATTATATAAAGAATTCTGAATTACTCAGCAGAACTGATAACACCGAGCGGGATGTTTTAGATATCGGAAACGAGTTTTTGATTGACATCGATGATGATGATGATTAAGTGAATAATTTTTCACGTGTTATAATTAGATAAATCCCCTGTATTCTACCAAGAGCCTCGCAATGTATCCATATCATTTCTGAAAGCATTACGAAGTAGACAACGAACAGGCACTTTTTCGCGTATAATACATCAATATTATACATTACACATGTATATTTTCATTGAATATTCACTTTATGTCGTTCCTACCTCGTAGTATACTGCAATTGATACTTTTTAAGGCAGTGAGAAATCGAGATATAGTTTAAGAAACGTGGTAGACAAAATAATGCTATACGGATGCTATACACTGCTAGATACAGAGGTTTCCAGAATTCCTTCGCTGTTGCTTATTGATGTGGAACAAATGACGTACTCTCCGATTAGTTGTAGCATGAACGACCATCGACACAAGTGCTCCTTTACTACTCAATAGATATCAATCACATAGCTACCTCATCCACGGTAAAGTGACATACACAAAGCGGATCATATACAAGCTACTCGTTGTATGTAGTTACTGAAGGAAGTGACGTAGTTCACTAGTAAATAGGAATACTGAATAACTAAGAGGCCCGTATTGAAGACTCTTACCTCATTCTCAATAGATAATAGACTTTCGTTTCCCGGTAGTGTGGTATTTTAAATGAAGCCGTCTTCAAACCTCATCCACTTTCAAATCGTAGGCGGAGGATTATGTCCACTCTTTAATATTTTCGTAGGAATTTAATAGAAATAAGCTACAAAGAATTCCAAAGTCAGCAACACGCTTCAAATAATTTCTAGATAAGTTTAAATAATTTCTAGATAGTTTTAATAGGGAATTAAGATCAGAAACTAAGGGAATATACATTTAAGCATTATAAGCGAGCAAATCTGTCTTAAGAGTTTTTGGTAAGCTATTCTGACATCAGCGGACTCACTTATTCTGAATAAAGATGTATATCCTTGCACAAGTTGCTTTTAATTTAGAAGTCAAACAACAATGCTTTTATTTGCGTGTATTTTTATTCAAAATAAGTACAAAGTCAGAGAAGGCTCCATCAGTATCCGTCAGTCTATCTGCTTCAGTAGGGTGATATTATGAAGATTTCAGCTTCAAATACGCATCTAAGGATTTGTAAAGACATCTAAGCACATTATCTTATTACATCTAAGGACTTGTCCGAGTAAATAGATACTGCGTTTGTATACTACCACGGAAAACAATTGATTTCGGATAATTGTTATTTCAAGCGACAATTTTTCCGCTGCAATTTCTACTTTGAACTAAATTCAGAGTAGGTATCCTTAAATAGTTTTATATTTCCATATACAGATTTAATGAAAAATAGAAGAAACGCTGAAAGGAAAAATCAAAACGAGATGTGAACTTTCTAATAACTAGAAATAAAATGATAATTACAGAATCCAGCGTGGTGTGCTACATACAAGAGACAAGACATGATGAGAAATGCATCAAGTCATTTCTCTGCTACTGAAGAATTTATTTTATACAATAATTATCATTAAAATTGTTACACATGAAGGAAAGTATTATATTAAGTTTCGACGGAAAGTGCAAAATTTTACATTTTGGCTGCCAATGAATGAACGATTGTCGCTACAGCGCATCTGATCTGCGCAACTGGCAGAATACTGAAGAGGAGAAATTACCATTCTAGGTCATAAATTCTTCACGAATTTCATTCCGTGTACTCTGGTAGACAGTAACTGTGCTTCCCATACAGATACGCAAACGATATGCGCAGATGTCAGAATTTGACAGAGGTCGTGTAGTTGGGCTTAAAGAAGCCGGTTGGTATCATCGGCGAATAGCTCGACATTTGAGAGGGAGCAATGCCACTATTAGACGATGTTGGCAAAAATGAGTGAACCATGGCCCCACACAGCGTCAAGAAGGAAGCGGTAGGCCTAGAGAAACGATAGAAAGCGAAGACCGAGCAATCGTCAGAGCGGCACTCACACTCCCAGATGCATCATTATCATCGATTGTACGTGCAACTAGTGCTTCAGTAACCGCAAGGACCATTCATAGACGGCTCACAGAAAGGGGGCTGAGGTCACGACGCCCTTGCGCCGACTACCATTGACCTCTGTACAACGCCAAGCCCGTTTGCAGTGGTGTCGGGCTCATTCGCACTGGAATGTCACTGACTGGAGTAGAATAGCCTTCAGTGATGAGTCCCGTTTTGAACTGAGCTCCGATGACCAGCGGAGGGGAGTCTGGAGACGCCCCGTACAGTGGTGTGATACGAACCTGATTGTCTTCCGGCAGACAGGCCAACAAACAGGTGTGATGGTCTGGGGTGCCATTTAATTTCATAGTAGGACCCCTATGGTTGTCACCCGTCGCAACCTTACAGCACAGCGGTACGTCGACGAAGTTTTAAGCCCGTTGTGTTGCCCCTCATGTCACGCCACTCTAGGCTTACATTTCAGCAAGATAATGCCCGCCCCCACACTGCACATGTTTCTACTGCTTGCCGAACATTACCTTGGCCAGAAAGTTCGCCGATCTCTCTCCTATTGAGCACGTTTGGAGCATTATATGTAGGGCCCTCCAACCAGCTCGGGATGTTGACGATCTAACGCGCCAGTTGGACAGAATTTGGCACGATATCCCTCAGGAGCACATTCGCAACTTCTATCAATCGATGCCAAGCCGAATAACTGCTTGCATAAGACCCAGAGATGGACAAATGCGTTACTGACTTTTTCACTTTGTGAAGCTCTATCACTTTAATATATCATCTAGTTTTTCTCAAACTGTAATCATTTGTTTTTCTATACATGTACATCAGTTCTACCGATTTTCGTCCCATTCGGATAACTCCTTCTTGGTGAGTCGTTTTTTTTGTCTAAGAGTGTATGTTAATGCATATTTAATATATGCCTATATGTATTTATTTATTACATGTTTTAATATATGTATTGTAAATTTTTAAAATATGGATTATAATGTAACAATGAAATCTTTAAAATTTAAGCAATTTTGAGGCATAAAATATGTAAAAAAACTATACTTCATGTGTTGGGAAAAATAGCAGCTGTTATACGGCTGAAAAATCAGGTTTCAATGGTATTATAGATACTGCAGTCCACGCAACTTTTATTCCTTCCTAGAGTTCACCTGCCGTAATGTTTCACAAATGTATACAAGTCTGTCTGCGACTGTTGACCAATCCCTCTTAATTGGAAGAAAAACCTTAAAATTGCTCGGGCCGAGAGAGAAGTGAAAAATGCTGTATACTGCGAAAACTAAGGCTAGTGTGGGTAACATACTGTCTCACATTGCCCTCTCCTAATGGTGACAGAAGTTCTGAAGATATTGCAATATTGAGGCAATAAAATTTCAGTAATGCAACTGTTGCTTAAATGTTGTTGTTAAAGCGCCGAATCTGAAGATCTGAGGTTAACGTTATCTGTACCTAATGATACTCCAAATCGTTTTACAGATACTCTCGGGCATGATAATTAAAAAATGTGTTTCTTTTTAAGTGTTTCCAAACACGAATATGGCTATCATGATGCTGTAAGTAAAAGCAAAACGGTATCCATAAAAAACGATGCCATGCCACAGATGCGCTTATATGCTTTAATGAATGCAGCACTCCGTGTCTGATTGTTATGCTGTAGGGTCAAGGGAAGACGAACCAATCATCATCTTGCTGATAATCCGTACGTTGCAGACAAATTCGCACAGTACGTGCCTAATTTCTAGACCTAAATTACGTGATTGGGCCATTCGATCCTTAGCAATGATTCGGACATGATGTCAGTCATCTGGGGCGTTGATGGTTGAGGAAAAGAGAGGGCATTGAGATTCGCTACGTTGCTCTTTGTGGCTTTCCTTGATTTATTGATTGCAAATTCTCATAACAGTCAACGAATCTCAACCAATGCAAGCAAATTTCGCGCGGTACAATAATTCGCAGCTATGAACATCCCACAATTCTGAGATGCGCTAGTATGAGACTCTTTCTAGTATGAGTGCTAGTATGAGACTAACTATTCTTCCAACATGAAAAATAAACCAGTAAACAAGAGTTCCGAAAAATTCGTTTTAAATCGGCCTTTTATGTGTCATTTACTCTTGTCGTAAAAGCGCATGTCGTGAAATGCTAACAACATGCACGTTTTACCTTTCATGAAAATTTCAGGCTCTTTATAGCGTAGCAATTTAATGACCAGCGGCATGTTATTATGTAATGTAACTTAAACGCATATTATAATGTTTAAAAAATAGGTAATAAATAGCAATAATAAGCAACGTTTTTTAAAAACTATTATGTTGTTTTGCCATAAGCAATAATACCGCAAATTTTTAATTTCAATACCTAGTTAAGTTCATATAACAGTATGTAAATAGGGCATATAGTCAGTTATGCACAATATACTTTAGTATTGTAAATTATATATACATAACGATGATGTTCTGTTTTACACTGTAGGGTTCCATTATGTTAATTTAACCAGTTATTACGATTTAGATTTTTACTGTTACTTGTCCTTTCCGTTTCCCTACCAAAATGCAAATCAGTTTTGAGAATATTTAAGGTGAGGTTTTCGGAGTGTAAGACTGATCTTGGTTTTGCCTCTCAAAGCCACGTTGCTGTTAGCTCAGCAGGTTGGTTTCTGCTCTATTATTCGGCTTTACATTATTGTTGCCAATATTTAAATTGTTACATAGTTGCGAAGCCTGAGCGAACTTCGCAGTAAATCAATTTGTATAGCCTTTGGTTACTTAGTTTTAAATTTGAAATTGCTGTCATATTAAATTGTATCACCATAAGTGTTTGGCTGACTGATCACGTTAAACACGAGACATACATTTTATGTTCAAAGCTTTGGTTTAATAAAAAAGGTTATTTTGCAACCTTCTTAAGACTCTGTCGTTAACTTCAGACGCAGCGATAATTCGCTCCAGTCTGTTAGAAGTTCGATACCAGTTAATGTAACTAAAGAAAACCGAACTCTATAACACTCTGTTTTATCAACTGTTAGAAATAAATTACTACAGTTTTAATTTTACAGTTAATCATTTACAGATAGATTAAAACATAATATACGAAATGCAGTTTTAGTCAGAAATGGTGCACGTTTTATAAAAAAAGTATTTGAAGTGAGTCAAAATGGTACTTGAAAAGAAAAGGACTATTAACATGAAATCCATTACTTAATAACTTTAAGACAATGTAATTACTTTCAAAATTCAATTCTCCTTTTAAATAATGCAATTTTCTACAAATAACCTGCCTTAGAATTATATGTTTCCAAAGTAACGTATTCGTTAATCAGAAAAAATATGAAATTTTAAAAAATAGCAATATTGTTTTTCTTTAATCGGCATCGATACGCATAAACTGAACGCAGGTGTAGATAATGTCGTTTTAAAAACAAACATATACTATATAATTTTGATTTGCTAAGCTTCTGAATTTTAGAAACAAAAAAAAATATCCTTGAAAGAACAAGTTATTATTTATTATAGGAAGTTGAAACTTGAAAGAGCAAGTTATTATTATTATATTAAGGATGATAAATCAATACCTTACAGCTTTTATATAAGTTTTCATGATCATGCACTCAGATAATTCAAAAGATTTTTTTCTTTTTTTGCTGTTATTTTAATCCTTACTTTTTGAAATTTTACTTTATTGCAAGAACAGTTTCAATAAATGCAGAAAAGTCTAAAACTTTTTAACACCATTATTCGTACATGTTAGTCTACATTTTCAAAATAATCATAGATCTTTCACATTGTATTTCTAATTGAATATTAAAGTGATAATAACTGATAATATAATATATTAGAACTATCTTTAAACTATTTTGTAGTGGAAATAAACGTGTAATTTAAAAAGCAATATTGATTATTCTATTTTAATGATACAGCACTACACATTATAGGATATTTCAAAAAGCTACTATTATATAACTCTTACGAATAATGGCAATAAAAATGGCCTTTCTTTATAACCCTCTATCAAAAATTGAACGCAAAAGCGATAAAATTGTAAGTAGTAAAAACAAAAAGAAGAAATGCTCAGTTTTTACAGAGATATCTATACGAAACTGCCATTAAAGGCTAGCTAATCGCTAATAGAAGGAAGGAAAAATCATAGTATGCTTTAACATCCTCTGTGATAAAACGATGTTCTGAAAATTATTATTACTAGAGACAACTTCTGATAACTTTCGAAACTGGAGAGTGCACTTTATGGCGTAAATCTCTACTTTTAAAGAGAATTCCGCTGTGTTCTAAACAATAATATTTTTTAAAAATTGCTTTACCACATATGGAATACATGGTGCTGGAAATATCTTTCATTACTTATAAATGTTCATGATGGCCAACTGACACATTATAAAGTAGAGGTCTTTAAAATCATATCATTCGTTAAATAGATTATTATAAAAGAAAATAAAGATTTAAATTATTAAAAACAACGTCTTTTGCTTACGAATGGCTCAGTTTGTTAAGAAATTATCAACTTAAAGTAAAGATCTAATTTTACATCAATTAACACTGTTCTGGAAACCAGTTGTGTGCAAAGCCATGTAGAAGAAAAATCAAATATGATATGAATCGCGCTTATAATAAGTAGCATGGGCAATAAATTAATTGTTGCATTTTTCCAAAAATTTGAAAAACAATAGTCCGGTAAAACATTTCTAGTTTCAAATTATATCACTTATTGCACCACGTGAACTTTTATTAAAAATTCATCATTTTCCCCAATTATTAAAAAAATATTCAAGCACAATTAATCATGATTATTGCATGCAAGGGATATTACGTTGATTTATACACAGTTTAACTTAATAAATCTATCGTACGATAAATTACACATGTATTATATCAGGTTTTAATAATTTAATGCTAATTTCGTTTTTGTTACTTTATTACCCTCATTGGCATTAGAAACGCCTTTTGAGAAAATTTACAAATATTTTGTGCTTAAGTCGTGTTACATTAGGCTTCTAGACCATTCATGATCCACGCGATCTGGCAAGTATTATTATAACACAAGATATAAGATTTTGAATTTACCTTTTCTATCCTACAGCGGCAAGCAGCTAGTTTTCAGAGTGTTGCCATTCGATGCAATAGGTAAACTATCTTCAATTTATCTTTCCGTTTATAACTATTTATAACTATACCGTTCAACACGTTGAGTGATTTAAAAGCAATATAACGTAACTGATCATAACTTTGATCTTTCTTCTCTTTCTGAATAATATATTTAATTAATTAACAACTTAAAATGCTTTGTCATCAATTAGTCATTAGGCCGTCAATTAGTTGCCGCGTGGATAAGACAGATAAATGAGACCCTGGTTTAAATCCTGGCGAATAAGCAGGTTGCTTAAGCATTTTGGTAGCGTCTCCCTATAAAACCTGAATACGAGGCGGTTTGTCTTAAAACGTCTTATGCAAATTTAGCCTATTTTTCACTATTTTTACATAAATCTTTACATTTTTTTTTCAATTCCAGAATTCGTAAAATATTTTGTTAAATTTTAAGAAACCCTCTCTTTTAGTGATGATGAAAGGCTCTTTTTTCCCAAGTCACACATCTAACTCTATAGTTTGTTACGAAGAACTTGTATATATCTAATTTTTAATTATGCCAAAGTGGCAATGATTTGGGTGTTACATCGTTAAACGAGATTTTTCTATTCTTATAATTATAAATCTGATTTGACACGATATTCATTCCTTAGTGCCTTATAAAATAATTCAAAATAGAAATGAAACAATGAAATGTGAAATTAGAAATTAAATCCATCAAAAACGCTATTTTTAGACACTTTCAACGGCTAATGAATTAAAGTTCATATTTGTTAGCTTCCGCTATTATTTAAATTAACACTGAACTAGAAATAACATCTTTGAAAATATAACTCATGTTTAGACACAACACTTATTCAAATCATTGCCAGTTTTGTCTAATTAAAAATAAGATGCATGAAGGTCTCAGTAATAAACTATAGCGTGATTTGAGAAAAAAAAAGAACCTTTCATCTGTACTAAAAGTATGGGTTTGTTACTCCATATTATGCATAAGTAATCATATCCTGCTTATTAACATATATATTACTCACATATACATACTTACGGCATGGTGCACATGAAGAAAACAACGATGGATTATGAAGAAAACTAGTTTGAACTGGGTATAATCCTTAGACAAATATCTGAGATTTAAAAAAATTATCAACTCAGTGAAAATAAAAATTTAAAAAAAATGAAGACATTCCATTGATTACGGATTTTTTAAGAATATTACCAAATGACAAAGCAGAAGCCTTTTACTCATTGAGATTGCGGAATGATAAAATAAGTTAAGGACATTCTTCCACAATAATGTCAAGAGACAGAGGACACAACTGGATGATGTTATAGTTTAATTAATAATTTAGCAACTGAGAGTACCCTTAATTCGTGAATATGGTTTTTCTTTCCATCGATGTAAATAATTCCCATCTCACATCTTATTTGTTGTTTGAAGCTCCATATCATATCTTCCTTTTTTCAAAAGTGATTAATTCATATCATGAGAATTTAATAAATATGAAAGTTTAACACTCAGAGGTTATCGACCGGGAATCAACATATCTTGATGATATATTAAGCATACGCAGAGATATCTAGTTACAAGCTTGGGCATATTTGAATTTTCTAATAAGGGTGATATATGTATGGCAAATCAATACGAACATAACACCAAAAGCAGCTTACGGCGGGACTTTTGTTTGAGTTTGATTTCATAATAAGAGCTAATGGGAAAGGCATGCATGAATCTAATAGCATTGGACTGAGACACTCAGTAACGGATACCTTTCATTTCACTTTGCAGAAATACAACTAAATAAAATCTGAAAATCATGGACTTGAAAAGGTCTCTTTGAAAGCTCTGCATCTGAACAATGAATCCTCTATAATGGTAAGAATATATTATATGCATTAAAATAACAGAGATTCGCATTAATATATACCACCATATACACTCCGGTATACTATAGAGCACCGAATCACTCACCAGTTTAACGTCTTTCGGTATGCTCACTGTTTTCCCACTTTCAGAAGTAAAATTTTGTACATATGTTATATGGCTTACCTGGAATGTGTATTTACTAATACCATTCTTTCTTTCACTTTTAGTTTAACATCTGAGAATTACTTTAAACAATTTGAGAAAAAGTTTACGCTTCGAAATGTTCAAAACATTTTCTTACGTAAAATTAATGGTACTTATTTGTTTCTCTTTGCGCCATTTTGCTTACGAAAAGTTCTAAATGGAAACGACTAGGAGAAGAAGAAAACCTGAGAAACAAATCCAAGTAGAAACAGATCATGGTTTAAGGAGAATGAAACAACAGAAAATTTACAGGCGATTAAGATTTAAATGTAATTGGATACTTTAGGAAATGTGCAATAAGTCTTAGTAGCGAAAGAAATGAAAGTAGAAACAATTTAGTTAAAATGGCAACAGCAGAACAGCAACTGTTAAGAGAAATACAGTAATCCACAAAATACCATATAAATATTAGAAACACAGCAAGCATCACAAAAAAGAAAAATTAGAAATTTACAAGACATTTGAAATATATCTTACGATAAACATGCTATTAGAAATAATAAGAAATAAAATTTCATTTCAGTTACTCATATGCATATGTTAATAGATAAACATTTATAATAAAATAATAAACATTTATAATACTCTTATGACGATTGTTCACGGAAATAAAATTATGGTAATCCTTTATCATTTACGATCTCCTATTATTTTTCACCAGTACGTGAATGAACGAATGCCATAGATTTGGATGAAGATGGACCTTTAATCCTTAATGTTACTTTGACTATTGTCCCAGCTTTATGTGAATGGAAGAGGCGAATTACCCAATCCTCGTCGTTGCACCTTGCTCAACAACAGCTCTAAGTTGAAAAGCAACATGACTACTAAAAAGAAAATTGAACTTCCCTTCGATTTTTAAAATGTCATCTCATCCTCTGTCTGGAAGTTATAAGATGTTAAATACATGTAAACGAACTACTCCTAAACACTAATTCAGATTGTTTCCAATATTTTAAATATAATAACAACTACGAGACTTTTTTCAAAAAAAAAATAGACGTTACATTTCGTTGTTTTGATATTAAAATACCTATAGTTGTAATGTAATGTTCCATGTAATCTTAGAGCTTTGTCATTAAATAATGTTACAAATTTTGTATACAGGTAAATAATTTTAGTGAAATTATATGTAAATTGTAGTATATCTTGTATAACGCAACATTAAAGCCTCAGAATGCGAAGCATCGTTGGAAAAATAAGGTTATAGCAGTAAGTAACGTCAAGCCGGCGATGATTTTGGCAACTTATATTTGTTGTCGAATTTGGCGGCGACCATTTGGCGATATTTTGCTCAGGTCTCTGAGTATCTTTAACTGGTCCGATCTCTATGTAACTGTATATGTATCAGACTCTATGAGACTGTAACTCTCTGTGCTTTCCTGCAATTTCGAGAAATACATTGATATGGACAATTAATTGATAATTATAAATTATTTCCCGAGATTATCTAAATATAAAATAATTTATGATAAAATATTTCGTGACATTGTAGATAAAATGCAAAATTATATTTTTTACTGCGTATGAAAACATCTATACGATAAATAACTTCAAATCAAACATCCTTTGGGCGTTACATTCATGCACGTAAGAACTTCTAAAAAGTCTACGGTAATACTCTAGAACTAGATACTCCGATACTTCTTTGTATATTTTGGCATACAACAGAAGATGTTCTATTTCTGCTTTTTCCAGATCCCTTAGTGAGTCCCGTCTGGATCCTGACGTTTATAAGAGGTCCGAAAATAATGCTTCTCCAGTTGAGGTAGATTTGAAAAGGAAAGTCTAGGATTTCATGCATCCACGGCCCATTATAGCTAACATTTAGCATTAGCTAGTCTATGCAGCATTCAAAGCATTCCTATTGTCTCTTTTAGAACTTGTAGCATAGTGTGTGGCAGATAAACGTAACACCATCCCAAAACAACGAACCATGGCTCAATAGGGGTTTGCTTTATAGCGTTTTTCTGTCATTTGGAATTTCCTAAGCTCTTCAAATAAAATGTTGACCAAAACCAGCTTCAATATGATCTCGATTTCAAAAATCATACGTTTTCTGATTTAAAGTCCAGTTTTAGATTATGGTTCGGTAGATATTTGTGTGGTCCGTGGCTAAAAAGAGGTTTGAAGATAATAACCGAGCAGAGTAAGGACCCTTATGCTTTACTGTCAAAGATATATGCCAGGCTTCACTGGATATCGCATAACACTGAATAGCCTTTGAGGAATTCATGACAGCCACATTATAGTCGTTAAATGCTGTCAAAACAACGAAACCACTCTGAGATAGAAATTCACTTCTCTTGCTGATAGTTACAGACTTGCCAATTGCTATGCTTTCTGTAACTCTAAGCCACTCTAAACTGAATAAACTAAAATAACACACGCAAAAAGCATTCGATTCTAAAAGAAAACTTCCGGCTAGCATTAGAAACAAGAAATGTAAATCTATTCCTCGGAGTATCATCATATTTCCTCTCTATTTTGCTTTCTGAAACGCAGACATAACTTTACGTAAATTAATTTTCTTATTTTATGAAATATTATTCTATTTCTGTTTGTGGTTTGGCCGATATGCTCAACGTGTTTGACAAAGCGTTAATTTAATAATTTAAGACAGTAATATATTGATTTATTGCCGAAGCGTATCTAAATTGAGAAAATATACAAATATTATTCGGCTGTTATTGTTTTTATAAACTTTCAACTAAACAACACCGATTAATTACGAAAACAAATCTTAACTGAAATAACATCCATCAAATAATCTCTATCATTTTCAAAAACTACTTCTATTTAAAGCGTTGAAAAGCAATTACTTTTTACAAAAAGGAAATTACTTTATTCCAAAGTTAAGTATTTTTCCATTCAAGGAAACTCTGTATCAATTCTAAGGATAGAATATCCTTTTACCAAACGGTGCGCAACAAATATTACTCGATTTCTTTAAAGGTCAAATTGTAGGCGTACTTTCAAAGGAAAAAAAAAAAAAAAAAAAAAAAAAAAAAAAAAAAAAAAAAGGCAGCTAAAAATGTTACATTGACTAAAGATTGTTTGGTTGCTGCTGAATTTTATCCAGAAAGCTGTTAAAGGAAAATTTCACGAATTTAATTTCAAGTAAAAGTTTTTATCTTTTCATGCACATTTTATTCTCTATATTCATTTTACTCTTTTCAACACTTTTTATTCCAATAAACGTTTTAAAATTTCAGTCATATGCAGACAATGAATTTTATGTTAGAAAGCAAATTTCTCATATTTGGAAATTTATCGAAGCGTACAATAATGAAAAAAATTCAAATTCATCCTCGCAAGCTAACAAACAAACCTTGTAACATATAAAATTTTTCAATATTATTTTTCTGATATTTATATGGAAATATAAATACACTGGAGAAAATGTTAAAAGTTTAACTAAACGTTTACAGATTTAATGTATCGCAAATTATATTAATTCATTATTCATATTTGCTCATAAGAGTATTCCTACTAAAGTACATGAACGATCACACCAGGCGAGTTTTTGATTTCCATAAAAACACCGCCAATATCTGACTAGGTTTCTGCTATATGCATATTTATAATTTATTTTAATGATCTTATTTAATATAAATCCTTCATTTTTTGTTTGTTAAATATTTAAATAATAAGAAGAATTTAGAGCAATTATGTTTAGAATTGAAATAAAGAATTATGTATGAACATTTATTCCAGTTTCGCACAGATATTCTAAATAACTATTGATAGATATATAAAATATTTTTTTGCATGTGACTTGCTTAAAATATTACGCTAACATTTTCAGGATTCTTATATGAAATAGATTCAGTTCATTGAAGTTCATGAAATTTGTCTCATTTTTCAAGCTGTTCATGTTATGTTAAATATGAATGCCATTTCTGTACAAAATACTACCTTTGTGTTAAACCAAGTAATAAGCTTTTTACACTGTGCAAAACAATATCTTACTCCAGCGAATTCACACTATATTGTGAAATTGCATTTTAGTTAAATGTCTTTTAAAATTTTAACTTTTAGTCCGTGATAAATGTTAATTTAATTTAATTTCAGTGATCAGGGTTTGTTAATTGCTTTCTGAAAAATCTCTTATAAATGCTGTTGTTGTTGCCTATGCTCACTTGTCTGACGAATGCCACCTTCTGTCCTTCTTAATCACCACCTCGTATTCCGGAAACCAAAAAAATAGAACCGAGGTCCTATTCCATTATTCCATGAACCATTATTCAGACGTCAGCCTGCTTTGAACACTCTAATGTTTTCAAAGTAAACTTGCCAGTAACTCAAGACAAAAAATGAAGATCATGAAAGGAAACCGGCTGGCTGTTCAGACCAGGGAGTAACACCGGTAGGCGGAACACCCGTCTGGAACTGAGATCTAACTACGAGCTTTTTAACCCCAACAACTTTAATATACGCTATTAAGAGCTGGAATTACCGCAGCTGTTCTCACCTGTCAGCAGACTTGCCCTCCAACTTATCCTCGTTAAAGGCTTTAGAGTGTACTCATTCCAATTACCGGTTTCAGAGTCCTGTACTGTTATTTTTCGTCACTTCCTCCCCGTCCTGGGAGTGGGTAATTTGCACTCCTGCTGCCTTCCTTGGATGTGGTAGCCGTTTCTCAGGCTCCCTCTCCGGAATCGGACACTTATTCCACGTCACCCGTTATGACCATTGTAGGCGCGTAACCTACCATCGACAGATCAAGGCAGACACTTGAAAGACGAGCCTCTGCGATCAGCCCAAAATTATAGAGTCAACATATAATACTGACACCAGCTCCGATTGGTTTTTGTCTAATAAAAGTGCTCGGCCCAGAGTATCGGAGCTCTGCTGCATGTATTAGCTCTAGAATTGCCGCAGTTATTCAAGTAGTAAGGTACGATCCAAGGAATCATAACTGATTTAATCAGCCATTCGCGGTTTCGCCTTAATATGGCATGTACGTAGACATGCATGGCGTAATCTTCGAGAAAAGAATATGACTACTTGCAGGATCAACCAAGTAGTTTTTTTTTTACTTTCTTAGAACATTCGAGTTGCTCCAGCATTTTCATAGCGCACACATTGGAAATGCTCTAGGGACCACTCAACGCAAGCCCACGAAATTTCTCGTGGCAAGAAGCGCAAGATTACTCCTGTCCTTGGCAACAGCCTTCAGCACCTAACAAGTGACAGTGGGATTTGGCTCAGTTTCGCCCTCAATTTTAATGGACAGCACTCCAAGGGGGACGGGTCCGAGGGTCTCCCACCTCTTTCCGTTCCACCGAACCTCACGAGAGGACTTTCGACTCGCGCAATATTTAGAGTGTCGCCATGCCTCACCGATACTATACATTTACAAATAGCCATGGCTTCTCCGGGATTTGAACCCGGGCCTTTCGGCGCGGCAGTCAGCGACGCTAACCACTATACCGGTTGGGCGGCCTTAAAATTATACGTATGATTACTTTCCTAGCTTTGTGATATTCATACTGAGTATTAGATCTATTTCTTCTTTTAAAGAGGAGAGAAAATTTAAATAGAAGCATCATGGGGCAACACGAAGAGAATTAAGATCATCTATCCATTGCAAATACTAATAAATTGTAATGAACAACTAAACAGCTATTTCAATTGAAGTATTGCCCTGAATAATACCAGTGGTTAGTAAAGACTTACTATTTACCGCAACACAGGATACACTTTCACAGTTCGATTCCCGCGTAAAGCATGGTCTCGTGTATATGCCTTCACTTCTTTTAGGTGGAATCAAGGTTATTTAGAATATCGGTTTACCCTTTGTGCTAAATTCTGGACAATGTTTTCAGTAGTGAGACGGCTAAACGACCGATAAGTTCGGCCGTTTAGCCGAAAAACATAAATAATAAGTTTTTAGTATCCAGTCGTTGGGACAGAGAAAAGAAATTCAGAAGTAAACATTATTTACGAAACGAAATTTCCTTTCTACAGTACAGGAGAAAAGATCGAGTGGAAGAAAAAGAATCGAAAGTGCAAATTATGCTTTTACTGAGCGTCTAGCTTGGTATCTTTATACTTGGTAATTATTTCATGGATGTGCTTGTGACTAACAGCTGGAAGCATTTTGCATTATCCTCCCCCCCCAAAAAAAAGGGAAATTAAAAAAATGTCATAACATATGTTTTGTATTTTTTGAATGGAGGCTTAAAATATCAATTGATTTCAAAAATAAAATTTTAAACGTTTTTCTTTTAAAAATTTGTCTTTAGTTAATACATAGGTAAAAACTAATAAAGGGAAAAAATTATGCCGAAACATATTAATGTGATTCACAATGTATGGTGTTTCATAAGTTACTTCGCACGGATTGTCATATATACATATTTACACGCTTGTGCAAATACATACAACAAATACACACCGTAACAAAAATTTGGAAAAGCGGATTGCTATGAAAATCTGAAATTTCAATTTTTCCACGACTTCTAGAATTACCTTTTTTGTATAGGCAAGAAGGTATCTGACTTAATTAGCAGTAGTTAGCAGCTTTTAATCAGGATGTTAAAGATGCATGTTGTATGGTTTTCACATTGCAAACTGAAAATAGCGCTACTGAATTAATTTTGAAGGTCAAAATATTAAAAAATACCCAGTATTATTTTATTTGCGTTCATTCTAAATTACCTGTGTCAGTTTCTTGTAACAGATATTCTAAATTCATTTCCCATAACATAATTGAAAAGAAGGAAATTGTGCACTGGAATATTTATCTATCAAAGTACTATCACCATTTGCGTTTATTACAAATATAAGCTTGATTTATCGAAATTCATCCTACTGCTAGAACTACAAATACACATAATGCATTAAGCGCAAATATCTTAAGTGAAATATTTGATTTCAGATCGTAAATAAAGCTCATGCTCACTTCTTATAAATTTACTACTTATTTTTCCCGCAGGGTCGCATATCCCAAATGTATTCATAAAAGGAAATTTGCTAGATCTAATTATGGAATCTGCTTATATTATACTTTTATTAAATAACGCATTAGATTGGATTATGCAATTAATTTATACTAAGTAACTAAAATAGCCAAGAAAACTTTATGCTTTCTATAGATTTGATTAGTTAAAGTTATTATGATAAAAAAGTGAATTCTGTTCATTAAATGAGTTTCTTTTAAATAATAAGGTTTCACATAAACTGCTCATAAAGACTGGCTTTAAAAATAGATATTTGTTGGCAGATAATTACAGAAGAGCTTGCATGTTCGGGGGTAATATAGTCCAAAACTAAATGCATATATCTGAAACCTCGGATAATAGTAAATAATATATAAATAAATCTGATGTGGACGACACATGGCTTCTTTGTACGGCCTATTAAGTTATAAACACCTTTTGTTGCAATTTTTAAATTTTTTTTTCTTCGAATTATTCTGATTTAATTAACCAATCCCTCAACGCAAGATAAAAATGACATAAAAAATTGCAAATTTTGAAATTAAATATCCTGGTTAATGGTCTCATGGGAATCAACTTCTTAAATTGTTTCCCATAATTCATAAATTTCCCCAATATAAGAATAGGAACCGCATTAGAAGTTAGATTTCGTTATTTGTCTAATATTTATTTCTTTTAAATTATATATAGCCAAAAAAATGAATATTTTCGTCATTTAAAACATTTCCGAAATTGGAAATATGTTACCAAGACAAAGATTGCGAAAATAAATACCGGGTAAAGACTTTTAACCCTTAACGTTTTTAGCGTAAGATGGATGGGATTACATAACTGGATGCTCTAGCAGTCCCATATACAAAACTTCAACATTATATGGCTATTTGTTTCGTTTCTGAGTTACGCGAGATACGTACCTGCATACATACAGACGTCATGGGAAAAAATTAACTGTGAATCCATTTAAAATCCATTTTATATTCCGTTTTGGAAAAAAAAAAGAGTCCTTTATTCTGAGCGGCTATTAGTCGGTATTTCCTACGAATATTATCGACTAATATTGACTAATCGAACCGGGGTTCGAACTTAAGGGTTTCAAGAATTTTTATTTCTTGCAGTCTGAGAATAAAAGTTTTCTCGATGACCATTTCTGTTCCACGTGTTTAGTTACCTTGGTCGGAAACAAGAGTGCAGAATGCCCGATGACGTTGTTTGAAGTACCATATTTCGGCTATACTACGGAGCCTGCCATTTCACTTGCATTTGGGAAATTACAAAGCTTATGACACATAACGGTAATTTTTATCTTTTGTCCTCAGAACTGTGGATGAGTGAGTAATGTATTAATGGGTGAGGGGAGCGTATATGTATGCGCTATGTGTGTATAAATCATATATATCACCTTGCTAGGTCAAATAAGTTTAGTCTCAGATAGTAAAGTCTCAATGCATTTGGACCCACCAATAGTTGAATGAATAAAACAGTTGAACATTAAGTAGTTCAACCCGTTTTTGTATCCTAGCAGGCGAACTAATTAGACAGATAAATATTTAATTGCTTTCCTTGTGTTACGTGAGTTCAAACTAGCTTTTCTTTGAAAGTCTTATCTGATTAACGTTCAGACATAAAACCTGATCTTACAATTATAAAAAATCAACCAGTCATCAGACATATTCTATAATCAGACAGATTCTAGATTTTTCTAAGACAATGCCTCCTATTTTCATACGCTATTTAGTTAAAAAAACATTACTTACGAAAACAGTTTGTTTAAACTGCCTGTTTCATTCATCGTTTGTGCAGTTGAACATAAAGTAAGAACAATTTATGCGTACAACTCGAAGCTCCAAAATGCCCCATCGCTAAATTTATTTTTCCAGTTACATGGTACCTCCTTTTTTTAAAAAAAAATAATGTTTCCTATTAGCTTGGCATAAGATATGGTATTAATACTTAATTTTATGCCCATGAGTGGTACATACCTCTTCCTTAAAAAAAAGAAAAAAAAGCAGTTTAAAAGATACCACCAGGAATTTTTAATGTATGCTGTTTTTAAGTATTTTATGATTTTGTTGTCGAATTTTGGATAGAGCAAGTGCGAAGAAAGCAAGTTTAGAAAATAAAATTCAAAGTAGATAGTCGTAATTCTACTTGATGGTATTCTACAATGGTATTTATTTTTTATGTGACATCCTTCAATAGTACAAGATTACTAGACATCTATAAGGAAGCTGATAAGAATTAGGATAATAGTTGTGAATGAATACATAAAAAGGATCATTAAAATGTTTATTTGAAGCATAACACCCGATGACATTTCCAATATAATTTCTTCCTTATGCCTTACGATCTTTTCTCACAGAAGCTCTTATGATTAGTTTTCTTATAACGTTTCATTCTTATTTATCATTGTACATTGTATTTTCACAGACTAAAATCATTGCTGTTGTTTTCAGCATAAGAAGGGTTAATAGCTTCAATCCTCACCTTTTTGTCCGTATCACGTTTTGAGTAAAAATATCGCCAGATGTTATTGTCATTGATTATAGAAATAATATAGAGAATAGAAAAAATGTATGATATGAAAAGACGGGAAGAAATTTATAATGTGGGGGATGAAGTACTTAAGCTGAAACCTTCACTTTCCTCAGCTCCAGAAGATAAAGTAGCCAAATTCTGTCCACGGTTTGAAGGGCCGTTTTCTATTGAGAAAATAACCCAGGCAGTGGAGGTTTTAAGAGCCAAGAATAGAGGAAAATTATGGCAAATATTGATCAAATCAAGCCGTAATTCAGTCGAGATAAAATGAAAATATTTGAAGATCTTTTGTAGGATCCGGCACGGCAGGCACAATCTCAAGACATGGCACAACAACAACGATCGCCAGAGTCAGCCACAAGTAAAGATATGAACAAGACAATAAAAGCCCCCCAAAGGAAGACCAGAGATAACAAGAAAAGAGATGTCACGACCGGCTCCAACACGAGGAAGACGGAAACTCTAACAGTACGACAGTACGAAGAGAGCGAGAAGAAATCGCTGCAGTCATACCAGCTGTGAAAAAAGAAATAGCGAATCGATAGAAAGGATTCTACGCAGCAAATGCCCACGAATTCACCCCGGGTTAGTTAGGTTATTAAATTATGGCAAAGCACACGAGGGCTATCTGCCTAAGGGGAGGGATGCCTTCGTGGAGGACTTCCTAAGGGAAACTGGCTCATATACACGTTACACATGGGGAAAACCACGAAAACGCCCATGCAGCTGGCCCGTTCGCGGAATTCGAACCTCGGACCGAACTACCAGTGTTCAGCGTCTTTACCACTCGCCCGCTGAATTCACCCCGGGGAATGCAGTTCCAGACTCAAGGCGGGACGAGAATCTAGATCAGCGAGAGACCACGAACCGGCAACAGTTCACCAAAGATGTGCCGAGGACTTCAAGGATACCGCCCACCAAGCGACCTTTACAACAATCGGAGGATAAGAAGGTCTTCAAGGGTCAAGGGACAAGTCCCAAAAGAAAATGGCAGGACGAGGAGCGTAATGTTCAGGCCCGAGGCAGACATTGATTGAACCAAACTGCTGTCTTCGCAACGCTTCAAGAATGGGCGGCAAGATGATGGCTGAATATCACAAACATAATTAAAACTTTATGATTCTTTGAAACTTTAAGTTAATTTTTCGTTCTTACTCAAGAGGCAGAATTTAAGGAGAAGTCTGACGTCATGTGAGGTATACCTTTATTGCCAAAAAGGCGAGAAATGAGTTTTACTATTTGTTACTATGTTTTCAACTACTCGCCAGTAATCTAATATTATTATATAATAGTAAAGTGTAAATACGTATAACTTGAGTATTCTGAAAGATTTTGTAACTGTATAAGAAACGTACCTTCAGAACGTTTGAAAAATATTGTATAAAGCTTTATTTAAAAGATTCTGTTAAGAAAAGTCGTTTTAGTCTGAAGGACTTGTGAAATGTAGTTGTTAAATGTAAAAGAAACAGCACTTGCTTTCAATAGGAGAAAGTTAACTGTATGTTTTCAAATGTGTAGAATTAATGGCATGTTAATGTGTTCTTATATGCATGTGAACTGTTCCGTTAAAATTTAAGAAGTACTGTGATATGTTAAAAGTGTAAATATTGTATAAATGCCAAATTTCAAAACTTAATGGTACGATTGAGGAATGAATGAAGGTAGTTAGGCTCTCTAACGCTACACTGCAGAGTTAGCCACTTATTTTAGAATAGTACCTCAAAGTTCAGAGATGAATATAAGGTGTGTTGTGAGGTCTTGTTGTTATGTCGAATTTTAACACGTTAGTGTTTTGATTGTAGGTGGTAGTGTTGAACACTTGTACATAGACACGCCCGTGTTTGATATTTCTCTCTTTACAACACATATCAGAGAGCACGGGGAGATCATTAAATAATGGTATGAATGAAATAAGAATGGCGTTTTAAAAGAAAAAAATATACGTGCCTATGTTACGTGGCATTTAAATTGTTTGACAAATTTATTAAACTAGTTTTCCTTCCAGAGATCTAGAAGGAACCAATAAGAGACAAGAAATTCCTGCTTTCAGGTGGTGTAACAGATGAAGAATAGTTGTCCCTCGAGAAAATGTTGTAAAACTCTTTTTTGCATAATTTCTAGGTTAGATAGTTTTAGCGAGGAGTTTTTGTAAAAGATTGGCCTTGCGTTAGAATTTAAAATTAAAAGTTTTCAACAAGGTCGTTTAGAACTTAGTTTCAAACTTATTAACTCTGGCGGGAAGTATGTAAAGATCTTGAGTTTGACTAACGTTTATTTTATTTTAAAACTTTACTGTCATCTCTTATTTTTCACTTCCAGCCAGAATTAACACGTGAATATGTTTATGCAAATTGTACTTGCTAATGTTTAAGTACTTAAGTAGTGGCTTTTTGCCAAGAGCGTAGTAGAAGGAGAGAGAGTGAGCCATCTTGCCACGAGTGTTCACTCGAGCTTGCCATCAGTTACTGTCCGTCTTCAAGCCCGGAGGTTTTAGTCTTGTTGAAAGCTAAAGACGCATTGTAGTTTTCCACAGTTTGCGTACTACATACGTAGTAATTTAAAAGGCCAGTCTTAATGTTAGTCATCTATGTAAAATATTAAAAGTTAGCTCTTATTTTAGTTAGTTAGTAGTCTTATATTTTTACGTTCAGACCACAAGTGGTTGGTCTCTGTATCCCGAAGTGCGGGAGCGACTGTGAAAACGGAAAAATAAAGGGTAATTTTAACCCTTCTCATATTTGCTACACTCCATAGGACATAGTTTGCAGTCAACTCACTGTCCAGTGGGGACACGTTATGTTCGCCAAACAGATAAAAAGAAATACAAGTCCTGATACACTTAAAAAAATCCTAAAAATCCGCTGTTTTTAAATATTTATGATATTACTGTTGAATTTCATGTGGCACATTTCTGAAGATAGCAGTGTTCAATCATTAATTATTATTCATAAGAAAACAAAAGTTCTGTCAGTAGGACGGAATTCAAGAGTAGATGGTAAACTGAGATCTTATCGAGAGCATAAAAAAACCTTAGCACATCCTTTGGTGAGACGTTGAAATCTGAATACTTTCAGTAGATTATGTTAAATCTGAATAGTCAAGTTATAATCTGAATCCTTTCAGTAGAATCCTTTCAGTACAACACTAATGCGAACCAACATTTCAAGAGAGATTTGTCCATGAAGCAAACGCACTAGGGCAGATTACTCTGAGAGGGTTTTTGTTGTACTCATTTATTTCTAATTAAAGTTATATTTTGATCTTCACCACGATAAATCATTATCGATATATAGTCATATGCATATGTGCTTATAAAATCTTAATCCAAAATTCATTTATGTAATATCCGACAATAAAACAAAGCAGTTTGATATAATTAACAATATATCAACAATAACGAGCAGCCTATACAGAAATACTGCAGATATATCATAATTATTTTGAATATACATCAAAAGCAGTAAATAATTAAAAATAAATAAACATCAGATGTATCGATGTTTATCTCATCAGTGATAGATAATAATATTTATATGCCATGAAACTTCTAAAAATTGTATTTATCGTTACGGATTAAGATTTAAACATTTGTGAAATTTATTTAATTCAGATTGTAAAAGATATTTTGAATAATATCAGAATAACATTTTCGTTAACACTGAATACGACTGAATTATCAAAATATTGGTATGAAGTACAGTATATTTGCTTCCATGTGTGTGGGCTGATCAAATCCCCCCAGAGGTTCTATAAATCATCAATAATGTATCATCTCATCCATATACAATTGTTTCTTTCTTGAACTTCAACAAAGTTCTTACGCTTCGATTTACAAAATTTGCGAATTTGCTGCCGAGATACACCTTGAAAGAAATTCAGGAACCAGTATTCCATACATTTTAAACATGCAGTTTCTTTCTACAAGAAATTTCCTTCACAGTTGTTACTATTTTTTAAAATTCTTCTTTGTCACGACCAAAGATATTATGAATTGATCAGTTGTTCCTGATATTTTTCATTCTTTCCTCATGAAACTAGGAAAAAAGTTCACTCTCGTAAAAAAAATGGTTTTATTTAAAGTATAGATATTTCAATTTCGACAATTGAGAAGAAAAATTTTTTTGTAGCTTTGTAGGGTTTCTCACTTTTATTCTGCTAAATGAAATGTCGAGGAACCTACTTAACTGTTAAGCGAATTATCGCTTAGTTCAAAGAACAGAAAGCGTAAACTCAAGAAGGGTTAATTACCCTTTATTCGCTCAAAATAAGATTAACATTTGGCCCTTTTCTTCGGGTTCACAGCAAAACCTCTACTTGGCTTAAAAGTAAGAAATAAGAACTAACTATGACTAACTAAGGGATTTAGCCGAAGCTAACACACTTCTAAAGTAGTTGGCCCTTAATCTGAACTAGCCGGTGAATTATCAAAAGACACGTAATAATACACCCGAGCGTAACAACAGCTTGGAGAGACGTAACCCAAAGGCAAACGCGCACTACTCGGAATTCCTCACCACTCTCTCTCTCTAAAACAGTTGAACTTTCCTTTAATACTATCTCTTCCTCATTTGCATTCAACGCGATTCTAAAAACTCCTTCTGGTAGATAGTTCTAAGTTAAAACGAGATAAGATAGGAAAGTTGAACTAAATTAAAATAACTGTTGTAAAATTAAAATATACCTTACAGCTTTTAATCACATTCATACATTTTTCAAACTAAAATTTAAGTATATTTTGTATTGAAAATAATTCATTTTGTCAAAAACCATGTACCAATACTAATTTCTTTAATTTAAAACTATTTTCTTGAAAACTTAAACAAAGTTGTTCTCCTCTAAAAAGGAGAAGTTGGAATTTTTAAGTATTTTGAAGAATATACCCATTTAAAATTTCATAATTCTTACATACAATATAAATTAGATTATCGAAACACAAAACTTAGTCCCTCCCACATCTAGCGCTGATATAAAACACTGAAATATATTATAATTATACAACACAAGAGGCCTGAAATCAGTGATCTCTCGTCAGCAGATTGAGAAGTTTGATTACTATTCAAAGCAATTCTTTCATATTTCTTTCTTATTAGCACAGAAGCTGGATAATGTAATTACCATACCGATGCCACGCATTCTAAATTTCAGGAAAGGTAAAGACGTTTGCAGTCGTCTTGTTCAAGAATAAATTATCAATGCACAAGCTGTTTAATGTGGCAGGTAATAAGAGAACAAATAAAAAACTCTTAAATATCATTTGTGTGTGGGGGAGGGTAATTCCCTATCCAAACAGAAATATTGTTCTAAAAAAATCACATTTTTGCCAGTGGTATCGAAGGCCTGTCAACCGGGTCTAAGACTTTTCGCCGTCGCCATTATGCCGTCAAGACGTTTCGCCATCAAGACACATTTTTCTTCACATGGCTATACTCGTATTAAATTTATTTAGTAAAATAATTCTGTTTTCCTTTAGTATACGTAATAAAGATTTTTTATAATATATATATATATATTATAAAAAATCTTTATTACGTATACT
>KK112055.1:23982-47569 GCA_000611955.2 Stegodyphus mimosarum | reverse complement strand
GCGTACATATACTGCATTTCATGCAAATAAATCATTAAAACTATCATTTACTGTATTTATTGATCACAGGTTGTAACACTGTGTTGGAAGTAAGAAACTACTTCAAATACAATGTAATACATATAAGATTATAACACTATATTTAAAGATTTCTCTGTCCTACTGACTATACTTTAGTAGTATAGAGACATTTTATGAGAATACGTAGATTATGATAATGAAATTAAATTAAACATAGCAAATATGGTTGTGTTTTATTTTTATTGGTTAGTCATACATTTTGGTTTGCTAATTTAATATTATTAAACGCTAAAAATTTCACTTTCACTTTTGCCATCATATATGCTTTTTTATCTTTATTTAAAAATCATATGACATGGATAAAACTGGAAATGACGAACTCCAGAAAAATTTATTATAAGCATATTAATGTTTTTAGGATGAAACAATAACAACTAAATTAAGAAGAAGCCTTAAGAGGCAATTAAAAATTAAAGTTAGAATTTTATCGTATATCATTCTTTAATTTGTTTATACATAACACTTTGACACTGAAGTGTAAAAAACATTAGATACGTTACACTTCTACGTTCAAATGTGTCCTAAATGTTACTTCAGTTTACATGCTAAATAGCTCGTTTGATTCAAAAACCTCAATCTATTATTCAAACTTTTCATCAAATGATTTTAAAATCTCAAAATATTTCAGCGTCTCTTACCATTTGAATATACTCAGACATTAATTTAAATGTTAATGCATTTAATCATTACTATCGGGAATATTTGCATTAAAGTACAATAGAAACATTCTTACTAGGATCCTGTCAGATAATCCCTATTCAAATAAACGTCTAGATTGTAATAACAGAATAGCATTTGCGATAATTACGATTCAAACGAATTTACATTATTGTCAACTAAATGCAAATTAAGCTATTTACATTTGGATGCACTAAATCTGTATTATTATTTATAAACATTTAATGGCATTTCGGAGAGACATTTCGTTTCGTGCGCCTTTCAAAAATGTTTATTTAATAGAAGAAATTCATTAACCTTTTGAAATTATTTTAAAACTGATTATTATAAACTATTTTAACACAGAAAGTTTGGTTTCGTAGGAAAATTATTATACAAATAAAATTTATTTACTATGTAGATTAAAATCTAGTGAATGTGCTAAATTTAATTTTCACAGAAAATTTTGTAGATCCTTGCTTTTTAAATTTAATACAACTTTTAGCTGTGCAGGTGCACAATCATTCTTTTATTATGAAAACGAAGCACGACATTTTTCTCTTTTTCAAGTTAATGCAAAATAAGTTTCAAGAACATTTTTAAAAAAGAAATATATTTTATTTTTTTAAAAAACTCAATCATAATAAATTAATTTATTCAAAATCTTCAAAATACAATCATAAATACAAAATTTGATATAAAAAAGTATCCAGTCGACGACATCATTAGGTTTAGAGATATCAAGTCAAATTTCTTAGTAGACAATTTTGTCCTTCACAGTGCATGAATATTGTTTTTGTTAAATTACGCTTGCCAATTTAGTTCCGTTTTTCGAAATACATTTAAGCCAGAACTATATGGGTAGTCAATTCATTAGGTACATAATTTTTATTAAGAAATACACAAATAGGTTAAGACTTTCCAAGACCATACTTATTTCATTCTGCTGTCACACTACCTTAAATCAAACTGACTAGTTCACTTTGAGTAACCAAATCTTTACATTGCCTGACCGGTTGTTTTGTAAATACTCTTTAGTATTTCTCAGTTGTGGTAAATGCAAAGTCAAAGAAATATTTCCCATTCGGCTTATGTAGGGACTAAATTTACATATTTGGGTTTAAATACTGGTTTATAATTACTATGTACTAGTTCATAATCATTTTCATTCGTTAGAGAACTAAACACGATAACAATACCAAATATTTTTTAAAACGATTCGATATTTTCGATTGATATTTCAATTATACGAAATCATTTTAAACTAGCAAGAACTCATCTATTAAAGGAAGCAAATGATATTACTGCTGAATTATAACTGTTACGTCCAGAGTGAGGAACCACTGCCCTACTAACTGGTAAATTGGTGAGTTCTGTGAAGGGGATAGACAGATCTCATTCCCTTTCTCAAACTACAGAAGAATAATTGGATTGGCTGAAATCTAAAAACGTTTTTTTTCTTCTGTTTCAACGTTTTTTCCCCGATTAAAGTATTTTTATAATTGCGACATATCCATTTAATCAGAAAAATAGCGAATTTAAATTTATTTCATTAAGTAAAAGAAACAGGATTACATAATTGAGTCCCAGTTGGTTTTGGTGGTGTTTTTACTAATGCCCACTTGTCTGACCTGTAGTCAGATTAAGCCTACGAAATTCCTCGTTGCAAGGAGCGCGAGTTTACGCCTGTCGTTAGCAACAGCCTTGAGCACCGAACGGGTGAGAGTGCGATTTACTCAGTTCCGCCTCTAATTTTGATGGAGAGCAGCCCCAGAGGGACTGTTCCGAGGTTTAACCTCTCGATAGGACTTTCGGCTCGCCGCATATTTAGAGTGTCCAAATGCCGCACGGACACTATACATTTACAAATATCCATACCTTCTCCGGAATTCGAACCCGTTAATCAGTGACGCTAACCACTATACCGGGCGGCTCTCTTGGTTTTAATGTGATTTATTAACGATAGTAAGCGCTTTTTATGTATTCAGATTTATCTGATTTTATACTTGCATTTATCTGGTTAACACCATCCATTTGTTTTACATAAAATCATTTAGTTTTCAATACGTTGCATTTTATGATGTGTATTGAGATTCTACCTGCTTTTATCCATTCATTTTTACTAAGTTTTAGTTATCTGCTCATCAACACATTACTGAATTCTCATCAGAATATTATTTTATGCGTTTTATAAATTTTATATAAACAAGATTGACTCTGCTTACCACATATCTGGCACCTTACGATGTTGTAAGGTTACGCGTGATTAAATCCATAATCCATCCATATTATGTAAGTATTTGACATTTTGCTCTGCCCCCTCTTAAAAACTTGTAGAGTCATTCGGATTTATTTCAGATCAGGAGTCATGAAAAATGAACAATGCCCTCTCCGGGACTCGAACCACGGTCCTCTCGAATACGCGCCGAGCGAGCTGACCACTACACCCCGAAGGCATGCTAAAGAGGCTGGAGAAATACCTTATAAACTTTTTATCATATAGTTTTTCGATTACTGGGTAGTTTTTTAAAAACATTGTGTTCATTAGTTTACCGTAATTGCTTACTTTATATATCTTAAGTTTGTTGGCAATTATTTTTGTTTTCTGCTTTTATTTTGTAGTCTATGTAAGAGATTCTGGAACTGTGAAGCAACAGCTGTTGACATTTATCGAGTACTCATAACATTTTAAAAACTTCTAAAAACACATTGTACAGAGATTAGCACCGATTGTATAAAATATTCGAGTGTTGTGTTTCTCTTTGATTCTCATCAACTAAGCTCTTTATATAATTATATCAAAACTGAAGTACTGTTGAGTTTAACTAATCTGGATTTTGTCCTTTGCTTTGTGAGCGATTAAGCAATTTGCTGCATGTGACCCAATCCTTAAATATGTATTTTTTTCGGAAGGATACCACATTTCGTAACACTCGTTCCTGCAAAAAACAAATTACAGCACTATTTCTTGTTTCTCTTCGAGTTAATTACACTTATCTGATTTTCTTCGTTGAAAAAATGCGTCAGTTGGGGATGAAATAAATATTTTCTAAACATCTGACCTGTTTAGTATATCAAAATAAATAAGACTTTTGCAATCTCAGATACAAGTAGCAGTAAAACATTTAAAAAAGCGATGCGTTCATAATAAAAAATGATTTGAAAAATAAATTCTCGCAATTTGTAATGAGACTAGCTACATCGTAGCTAAATATACTTCACTTATTGACTTTTTACCTCATACGTTCTGTTGTTCGTACTTCGGCATTATACCTAGGCCTACCAGCGACCTAGAGCTAAAAGCCGCTGAATACTGGTAGTTCGGTCCGGGGTTAGAATCTCGGGTAATGGGCTGGCTGCATGGGCGTTTCCGTGGTTTTCCCCACATATGACGTAGATAAGAGCCACTTTCCATTAAAAAGACCTTCACGGGGCATCCCTCTCTTACCGTGTAATGCCTAAGGGCGGGGAACGTAATAAATTAAAAAAAAAAGATATCTATATCTGCTTGACTAAAATGCAAACTGGCATAGTAAACACGGAAATTATACCGATAAAAATTTTATCATTATATTTCCATTATATAATCATTATATATTTCTGCATTATCGTTGTGTCTTGTGTTATTTTCCTCTCTTTTCAAAAGAAAGAAACAGGGATTAGATGTAAACATTTGCAAGGAAAACCCAATACATGAATACATTTCTTATTGAATTTTATGGATTCCAAAGTTCCTTACTACATATTTACACACAATCATACAAAGCTAGCTTCTTACTTTAAGACTTTAAAGCAACTTATATACCCAAGTTAACATTTATTTTACGTTTAGAAGGAAACAAGATGTATTCTTATTATGCTGTTTCTACTCTAGTATATGAGAACTAATATTTTCACTTAGTTCATTGTTTCCAGCATTCTATTATTTTGAAAATTATTGATACTCGTCAGCATATAAAAGAGGTGTTGTAGAAGGAGTGACTAGGCAATCGATTAAGTTATTATTTAAAAGTTCTAAAACTCCCTTAATTCCACATTAGGTAGCACGAAATTTATGTTCCGAAAACAAACATTTATTACATATCCATTCCAAACCATAAACTAGGTAGGTATTTAAATTTCTCTCAGACATAAATATCTAAGAGATTTCCTTATTTAGAAACATATATCTTCGAAACATCTTGCATCCATAATAACTTCCTTGTTTTATTAATGATTATAATTCTAATTCCTGCTTTCTACGTCTTTAAATGCATTAATCCCTTATTTTTTTAGCAGATAGTGTTGTATGTTCCTTTTCCTTTCAAAACATAAAGACAGTCGATTTTCCTTCTTCACCACAATTATGTGCTATTCAGCTGCCCGCGCTGAATGTAAGATTAAAAAATATAAAACATTTTTCAGTTCGTAATTTCAATGATTATATCGATTTTTAATGAAAATGTTTGCTTACATTTGGACTTAATTCACAGTTTTTTTAAACAGAGATTAATTGTGTTGCTGATAAGTTCCGACTGAAATGTTTTGCTTGCAGTTTTGCGTAACTTTCTGATCGATTACAGGGGCAGGTCTTTTTATATTATATTTCACAAATACAAGATCATGTTTCTCTCTTTAAAATGCCTTGTAAAATGTATCGCTCAGCCTAACATTTTATAACATACGTATTTATGGTAATTTATCAATTATTTTTCAAACGTTGTTGTTAAATAATTAGTTAACCGCAAATGTGCCATTCAGATGACTTAATTATTTTTCATGCAGAGCATATTCAAAATAGTATTAAGCGCACATACATATATACGATGTCATCCTGAGCATAATTTTTTTTTGCTTTTTTTCATTACATTTTTTGCCCTCACACTCAAAAATACTTTAAAATATGAAATATACAAAGGTATCTTACAGGGCGGCTTATATGGTATTAACTGTCATATGAGATCTACTTACATCCGGATGAATAGATAATTTTCTTTTAAATATTTAATGCAATTAGTGCCCTCTTTCTGTTACGTCATTAGTGCCTTTATTTAAATACCCCTCTCTACTTCCAGTCACGATATTTTAGGGAGTTCTAATTAATTTTGACTAATTAAATACTTTCTTATTATTACTTATTACATAAATCCTTCAATAGTAGGTAAACGCATAAAATATCTCTATAAATTTTGGGAGCCTCATTCTTAAAATTATCTTCTAAAGCACACTCGGTAAAATGAAAATTTAAAACAGGTAGCATAAACATCACAGAATAAAATTTGACGGAGTGCACTAATTTCACCTCAACTCGTTTACTAACTTTTAGTAAGATTAGTAAGAACGTAAAAAAATAGTGGAATCTAGATTTAGAAAAACACAAACTTTAAGCAGTCATCTAGAAGCCTTTTACCATGCAAGGCTACAAAGCTCAAAACTACGTCTTCAATTTTTAGATACCTCTAAATTCATGTTATAATTTTTCACAATTCTTTTTTCCTGGGAATGTAAAGAAAGTAGATATACTGTGATTGAAGTTCTAAAGTGTCTGAAGAGAATCTTTTCTGCAAATATTCGTATTCACGCTATAGTTAGATTTTACGTACGTTTAATAGTGCTATTTATATATTCAATTATTTGATTAGTGCCTTTTATATATACATAAAATGATTATAATAATTTTATTTTGAACTTTTGTTTAATTGAATGTGTGGCTATTCATTGGGTTTATTTTGTGCATTATGTTGTTACATATGGCTTAAAATTGGCATTCCTTTATCTAGTATGCCACAAATTTGTAATTTGGGCATCACTAATGCAGAGCCTCTTTTATGCCCAGAACTAGATAAAGAGTCTCCGAAACATGGTGAGATAAGAAAACTATAAACTACTGGAATACCAGAACTTTCATGAACTCCTCGTGAAGACTACATCTCTGATGTTCCTTGTTTAAATTTTTAACTTTTCACTTTTGTTCCCATGTTCATCTGTTCTGATTCTTACTTTAAATATTTGTTCTTTTTTAATATATGTATCATTGTTCTTGTGTGATACTTGAGCTGTTTTATATGTATGGATTGATCTTTCTAATTTTGTACATTTTATTATACATCTTTTACTCATATGTTGACAGGGGTTTAAATAAAGAAGATACCTCGTTTGTAACCTTGGGTACGGGCGAAAAATTTCGTAGCGAATCTCGGTTGCAATTTTTGTCGCCAAGTTGGTGATTTGAGGATTTTTTTCAATTTAACAACTTTTTGGAAGTTTCATGAATTTTTTTTTTTTCAAGAAAGTCATTTGCGAAATCCTTGAAGAGATTTTTCTTGGAGCTTCTAAATGTTTGGAAAACCCTATAAATACCGCCTGGATTGAAGCCGACAGTTAATTAATTCAGTTATCCACTTTAGAGTTGTATGATTGTATGCACCTGTTCGGCAATGACTGCTTTAAATTTTGACTTTGTTGAAGTGCAATATTTTCGGATGGTAAGGAGAATTTCTTTTACTTTTTCTCTTATTTTCTTTGGATTTTATAGCTGTTTACTTTGTAGTATGAGCTTTTATTTATATCAACAAAGCCGCAATTTTCTCGTGTTCATTTGACAGAAATTTCTCTTTAACTTTTTAAAGTGATCTTTGCGAACCCGCAATGTGCAGCAATATGAACAACTGATAACAACATGTATGTTAAAGAACATTTTCTAGTGCTTCTCTGTGACATTAAATATAAAATACGAAAGCAAAATATTTTTCTAATGTACACAATAACAGATTTTTTAAAATTTATTACGTATTTATACAGCTTAGTAGTAGAATGCTAAGACTGCTACATATAGATTAGTTAGCAAAAGATCTTTGAAGAAAAACGTTTATTTTCCCATCGTTTTAGACAGAGCAATAGAATCGTATTCAACGTTTTGATCAAATTATTTCATTATCTTACTGCAGAAAGGCTAATATTTATTTAAAAAATCCATTAACGTATAAATAGAATACTATGCTATAACGTATAAATAGAATACGTATAAATAGATATACTTTTAACATTTTTCAATATTTTAGAATACATTTTTGATTAATTTTTCAATAATTAATCAGGATTTTACTATTCTTATTTATTTCATTCATTTGATCGCCTTTACAATACACGACGTTTAATTAGTTATCAGAATACAATATGTTATTAAAACAAATAAATGATTTAAATTTTTAACTGCCATATACAGGAAAGATACAAACCAATTTTCTACTCCTTTATTATTACGTTTATTTTCGGCAGCTTCAAAGCAGAGTTTATTGACTCCCACTTATGTTCCGTAAATATTGCGCTAAATGATACGTATATTTCGTTAAAGAGTTTTCCTTCTTTTAGAAGAATACTGAATTGATTTCGTATTCGAATCAAAAATAAAACTGTTTTCACCAAATTGGTTTCCAAATTTTTACGGTAAGTTGAATTTAAAATAAATCTCTTTGTATATTTAACAAAATGTATAATGATGTGTACCTTTTCGTTAAACGAACCAGTTTCCCTTAGAAAGTCGTCTCATGAAGGCATCCCTTCCCTTAGGCAGATAGGCAGCGAGCGCTTTGCGTAATCAAATATAAACCAAACAATGGTCATATTATATGGCGTTTGTTTTTTTTGGCGTACTCGTTTGATAGATCTTGCTAAGAATTTGGTTTGCCTTCTTTCCTGGATGAGTTTATCTTTACTGCAACAGACTGCACGACATAAGATTTGCCAAGAGATGAAGAAGCATATTCTTCACAATTTTTATTTGTGCAGAATTTGCGAGATATTCATAAAAAGAAAAATTGTGCTCGGATAATTACCACTTGAAATTAAAATGTAATCGTTATTTATGATGGCAGGAGTTAACATTATTAAGTTTTGCGAAACAAACCTTGCTCCAAATAAATCACAACAGAACGGTTTATTAAAGTAATTACACAAAAGTGGTATATACTAGTTCCTTGTTATCTCATCCTAACGTTAAAATTGATTGATGCATCCAACCAAGTTGCGGTTACTGTTTTAAAGTATTCATAAAAGTTAAAAAAAGTAAAAAAGGTAAACTATATTTTCCCTTCACAGTAGGCTTTCGGAGGATTATGACGTGAAATCAGAAAATGTTCCTGATTGTTCTGGAGCCCACCAGCGGCCAAGGGATAAAGCCGCTGAACATTGGTAGTTTGGTCCGAGGTTCGGATCTCGCGAACGAGCTGGCTGCATGGCGTTTTCGTGGTTTTCCCCATGTGTAACATGTATACTAGACAGTATCCCTAAGAAAGTCCTCCACGAAGCCATCCCTCGCCTTAAGCAGGTAGCCCTCGAGGCTTTGCCATAATTACTCAAATATTAAACAAACTTGATGGTTCTGCTACGTTTAGTATCTAATCAAAAGGGAGGGGACATAAATACACCAAAATGACTTTGAAAATACTTTGGATTTAACCAAATTATAGAATCCATTAATTCAACCCATTTCTGTATACAATTTTATGTGAATCCCTCTCACTAACGCAATGCTTCCTAAACTTTGTCTCCGATCGTAACCTTGGTAGTGTCTGCCAAACATTAAAAGCCCACTAGCGATAAAATCGTTGAACACTGGTAGCTTGACCCGACGGACTGCTTATCTGAATATTAGAAACAAAAGCAGTACTCCAAACTTTTCGAGGCCCACCAAAAATTGTATCCCGACCCAAACTTTAGAAATTACTTCGTTAGAATATTAAAAGTGTAAATGCATTCTTTCATCTTGTGAGTTTCCAGGTATTTTTTAAATTCAAGCTGTATTTATTAAAGTTTATCTTCAGCAAAACAACAGTACTCTGCCATTGCGTAAACATACTATTGTAAACGAATCTAAAAACTGGAAAAGAACATAAAATTCGAGATTGGCTAAAAGTACTAAAATCAATAGGAAAAATAAAATGAAATTAATGTGTGCATGTTATATTGCCTAATAAAATATTTTATAAATTCTATGTTTTGTACAATAGGATTGAAAAATGAGAGAAGTTAACATATATTTCGCAAAAAATACTGATTCTAGTAAATTCAACTATTCTACCAAACTTTAGTCACGTTAACTACAATGTTACAATAACTACAACTACTATATTTTCCGATTTTGAATAAAACTCTATTGATTTCAAGGGCCAGGAGAAAATTCAGGGATTTTTTTTCTTCTGCGTAATCGATGGAGTTTTATTCAAAATCTACTCAATCTAAAGTTGTTTTTTTGCTTATTTAAAATTTTATATTTACGTGTTCCTCTTCCTTTTGGAATACATGCACTTGTAAAATAATACAGTTTCCCCCAAAAATATTTTATTCCTAAATAATGCTATTACGCATACTTAGGTTTAAAACTTGAAGTAATGAAAAGAAAGTAATCTATTAAACAGATTTTATTCAAGAATAAACTGTGATATGATGAATAGTCTGCTACTATACACCGTGGATTTCCATTTGAAACAAATATGATTTATTACAATATATTTGACGCTGAGGAAATTCAGCCATGAGCTATTGTTACACCCATCATTCTTAAGAATGTTTTCGCCATTAATGGACTTTACTGATGAGACTCATCATCTATCAAAAGAAGTAGCATCTTGGCTATGTAAGATTCCCTTGAGTTTCGGTCGAATCAATACCAAAATGGTTCAATATCACAAGGGCATCGTTACTATTATTACTATCATCAACAATATCATTACTATCATTCGTATATTCTACTGATAAATATATAGTAATAAAATAGACATAAAGGTCTCAAGATAGGAAAAAATAGATTGAAAATGGAAAAGAAAGTATTGTCATTAAACTAAATTTTTATAGAACAGAAAACGGAAGCATTAACGAAATTTTTTCCTCAATATTAGAAATAAAGAGCAACATTTTTCAATTTCAGTTGGTGTTTCGTTTGATTATTAAACACGTCGCAAATGTCAACCCATCAAGTAGTAAATATTTAAACAGATATTCAAATCAACAACTAAAAGTTAAACTCAACCTGTCGGCTTACGAGTGTGGAATATAGTGTATTTCAGCACTTAGGGCCTGGGACTGAACTTTTAACTTCAAAAACAAAAAATTAAATACCGAGACATAATAAATGTATAAAATTATATTCGGAATCAATTTAACAATTTTATTTCCAGTTTTAACTGCATTTCATTACTTCGAATAAATATGAAGAAATAGTTATTTTAAAGCGACTTTCTTACAAGACGTGAGTTTATATAGACCTCTCATCGGACATGAATTTATTCACCTCTTGTACGATGTGAATTCGTATATAGCAGTGAGAAAGAATTAAGGATCCTTATAAAGATTCCTATTCCTTTACTTTTTAACTTTAATTCGAAATTTAGTTGTTTAAATATGACAAAATCTCATGAGAACTGTCTGCCTAAAAGAAAATAGTGTCAAGGATGGGGTATTTCAGAAGAGAAATTAGCTCGTGTTTACGCTGCAGAAAAAAAAACCCCACGAAATTACCTCTACAATCAATCTGTTCGTTGGGATTCGATCCCAAATTAAGTTATTTTTCTTAAAAATGTCCAATATACTTGGCTATTCGTGAGCTTAAAAACAGAAATTACGTAGAAACCTCAATAGTGAATATTATTTATTATGACAGAACTAAACCTAAACTACAAACGTAACTGAAATGCGTTTTTAATCACATTAGCTTACAAAACACTTTGTTAAGGGCATATCTGTTTTGAATTACATAGCAATTGCACAATTACATAGAAATTGGGCATCTAAATTACATAGCAACTGGATAAAATTAAATGTTGATCAATGCGAATGTAAGCACCACTCGCACTGATGACCGTCTGTGAACTGTGTGACAAATTTTGTATCCATTCTTATAGTGGCGGAAAAAGTATTTGAACAGAGTTTGTTTACGCACTTCCATTATTAATGACTAAAACCAAAATTTAATTTTGGTGAGAAAAATACACCACAGCATTTCGATTAACATAAAACATGAAAAAGTCAGCCGACATATTTATCAGATCTGAAACATTTACTTGAAGCAGAGATATGCAAATTTTGATGAGGAAAAAACTAAATGAACACCAATAAAAGACGCAATAAAATTTTATTGGTTAAATAAATGAACAGAAAACGAGATAACGACGATTTGTAAATTTGTTTTAAGAAAACTACATCAATTAAAAATGTGGATGATTCACGCAATGTCTGGGAAGAATCAAGATTTGTCTTAAAGGATCGTGACAAAATAGATAATTTAAGGAGAAATAGTTTTACTTATTAGCAAGTACCTAAAAATTTAACTTTATCCGATCCAAATCCCTTTCAGTAAGAAACAGTATACTCACTGAAAGATCTGTTGAAAATAATTTCTTTATCAATAGTACTAAAATTGCAAATGACGTTGTCTCATGCTCTAACGTTCTTGTGACACCACGTACTGTGAGAAATATTATTGAAAAAATGAAGAAGTCCTTCCTTAGTGAAGCAAATAGGAAAACATATACAATTTGAAAAGACATAGGTTAAAAAACTTTGATATTTTGGAATATTATAAAGGGATATTCTGGTAAGTGCATTTAACTTATTTGGCTTTGGCGGGAAAATGTTGATTAGGAGGAAAAAGCTTTGATTTCTCAAAATGTGGTTCCGACAATAAGACACAGAGAAGAAAGAATTATGGTTTCGGGATGAATATCTTGGAAGGGACGTGGTACATTGGAAGCATTCTGTAAATACGTGGATATTTTGCGAGATAACATATTTGGTAGCGGATCAAAATTAGGTTTTCAAAATAATTTCCGGTACCATCAAAGACAACATATATGTGTATGTTACCGCTAAAGTGCGAAAGTCGTAATATGCGCATTATCTAGCTAATCTACGAATAATGTTAAAGTGGAATCAAGAGTTTTCCGCATTTTCCAGCAGGTAATGTGCATATTAACGGCTTCCGTATCATTAATGTTCTAAAGTTTGTTTCTCTCATTTCCTTTCCCTTTTCCTCCACTTTGCACATTACCTACTAGGATCCGTCTATAGTACAAGAAGTTTAAATAGGCGTAGTTTAAGAGCTAATTAGGTTTATTCTTACAAAATCGTAATCTGGAAGTTTTTTCTAGTTGTGTTTGGGTTTTTAAAGTCATCTTTAAAAAGTATGCATCAGCTTTATATAAATCCTCAGTGACTGAAAAGTTTCAAGAGCAAGGAGATCACATTTTCAGTGTCTTCTTTTATACTGAAACATATTGCTTAAAGTACCTCTGAGGTTTCCTTTAACTTCAAGGATTGGTCTCTGTCCTTTCTTCCAAACGAGTTAACTCTTGCGACAGAAACTTCCGACTCATTCTTTCGAATTTAGTTCTGCTCTACTTGACTTATACTATGGCTGTAAGCGTGTTGGGACATAACAGTCTTTCACAGAGCTCTCGACATTGTTACCATGGTTACGAAAAGGGATCCAAAGTACTTCACGTCGTGAGAGGAGGGGTCACTTCGAGATCACGTGATGGGGGGTCGGATCGATATCGACTGTGGCACTCATTAAACTCTACCCCCTTCTTAGCTGATAAAGAAAGGAAAAAAAAATCTTGAAGCCACTATTACTCCATGCTTGTTTAGTCAACACTGCACGTACGGATATAGATATAAAAATGGCTATCATTAATAGTGAAGCTAATATTTATTCTCTATCCATATCGCATGAAATTAATTTCAATTATGGACTGTTTAGTGTACTTCTCCTTTTACGTCTCTAATAACAACCCACCCCTAATTTGAGAAGCTTGGTAGCTCTCTTCATGAATAATTGAAAAGGATGGAGAGCAAGTGAATAAATATTAACATAAATTAGAAAATAAACTCGGAATTTCAGGTTTGTTGTGCTGTTAAATTTCCACAGCACTTACGTATGCGCATTTTCGTGTTCGCGTATTCAGTTTCCGTCCGCTAAGTTTTCGTTCAACAACTGAAAGAATTAAGTTTTTCTTGATGGATTAATTATGTACCTGCTTTACGCGTAAAGAGAAATTGTTTCTAAAATGATCTGAGTTGTTTATTTTAGAAGTAGCTGAAAATAATTTCAATAATTTAGAAAGTAGTGTTGGGTAAATGCTATTCGATCTTGTACCATGTTATGATGCATACATATAAATGCTACCTATATAAAGTTTATTACTGTTTCAAACATTTTCAGAACGTTTGATATTGAAAAGTACTTATGATAGTATTATACATCATGTTCCAAAATTTTTATTCATAGATGGTGAATATTGCATCCTAATTTTATGTTACATTCAATTAACTTACATCCTTGATTTTGAATTTTTACTAATTTCAGTCTTAAACCGGTACTCGAGAATGAAGAGAATATAATCTATCGCTTCAGCTTGACTGAAGACGTCAATATAAAAACATTTAATTGGACAAAGTACCAATCTTAGTCTGGGCTTGTAGTCCTCGTAATCTATAAAGTTGCTCTCAAAATCTATGCTAAGATTGCTGTTTTCTCTAATTTTAAAAATTACAAACAAATCTAAAAGGTTTATACCGTTTTAAAAAGTCTAACTGATAGCACCTCAAGGAATCTCATATAACCGGTTCAAAATTGCCTGCAACTTTTAGTGTCTTTTTGCCTACATCTTAGACTTAAGCAGATACTAGGATTCCAGTGACATATGATTCGCGGAATTACTGTTATAAACTTTTATCTGCTGCAGATCCGTAGCCTTCTTGGAGTAAAGAGGCATTTTAAATGATTCTAAAAGTAAATTCAGCTATGCGAAGTCTAGACATTCCACAGTCAACTTAAAAGTCCTTCGACAAAGTATCCAGTGCCACAGGAACTATACCCCAAGGTTAATGAATTTTAAGGTTTGCTAATGAAAGACGTCATTGACTTTCCTAGTTAACTCAAAAGCAACTTCTTCCCTGTTAACCTCCTGCTTCTACCTCAGTGTCTACGTTTCTGCCACTGACGTCAGCGTTGAGAGAAGCCTAATCTTGTTAGTCTACTGGCCTTGCTGATTTTTATGATATGGACTTAATGATTACCCTGTACAGATTTTACTATTGTTTCGCCCATTATATTAGTATGCTCAGTTCATTGATCATTGTGTAGCGAACCAGAGATTTTTGGAAATGAAGAAATTTGATAATTTAACTGTGTTCTAACCAGTATAAGTATTACATACCTTCCAGTTGTCAGCACGACGTGATAAATATTTACAGCACTAGAGCGCGCTCGTGAGGGAGTATGATAATTCCTCGCATTTCCCACCCCACTTGAAGGACGCTAGGAAAGACGTATGACATCCATTTGACCAGATTCAGATGCTGACGATTCCAGTCCACCACATTTAGGGCCAATGTATATACCATTTAGAGTTCCGAAAGGCAAGATATTATGACAAATTATCTCTGTTCTTACCAGTTGTTAAACCACGGATGTTCCAGTTGTCAAATGAAAGTGCTAAGCATTCACGCCACGAAAACGAGCACGAGAAATGCGATATTTGCTTATATTATGCTTATGATATTTCCTGCACTTCACAGCTATATGAAAACTCCAATCTACACTTGTAATCACATTCTAATTAAGATAATATTAAGGAATGCAAGTTGGTTTAAATTTTCATAAATTTTCGTATTTTGATCATAAACTGACACAGAATCACAATATTAACAAAATAATAATAAATGAGTTAAACTCATACCAACGAAATTTTAAAAAACAAAAACACCATTATCCGAAAAATTATAACTAAATTTATAAGTAAGGAAAATACACAATAATGCCAAAATTAATCAATATATGTGTTACATAAATTACAACAAGTAGCATCTGGGAAACATCATCATGAAATTAGAATCTGAAAGCGCTTTTTTAAAATCTAGTGTTATGAATTCCTTCTTGCAATCTGTGTATTTTAAGTAAGGGAAAAAATAAAATGATAAGTGAAATCTCAGATAATCACTAATAACCAGATTACAGCCTCGGTGTGAAACGAAAATGTGTCAAAATGAGGCAAATGCTAAAAGCGCCATTTTCAGTTTTACATTTTTTGACACAATTATTTCTCAATTTCGATGTTAAAAAATTCCGTAGGGGGAATAAAAACGTAGACAGTACACTTACAATTTATTACATATATACGATCTGCTATATCAGGCTAGTGTATGCTGTTTACATTTTATCAGCGATTTCATTTGCCTTAAGTCATCGTTATAAAAAACCTGACACAAACAAAAGTAGCTCTTTTACACAAAACAGTTCTCCTGACATTTTTCATCTTCTTGTAGCAAGAAATAGTATGACATTTAAGCCTTAGGCCAAAGAGAAGTCGGACCCTGCAACACATCCTGACAAACCCCATCTATCAGATTGAGTCAAACAGACCATGCGTGATGCTTGAAGAACTAGCGAGTTTTAGTGACAGAAAAGAAATTCATTGTCAGCATACACTATATCCATTTACTACCTCTACTAACCGAAGAAATAAAATTCTTATGAAATCGATGAATTCTGATCTTCCTTTTAAGAAAGGAAAAGTTCGAACTCATCCAGGGTAAGCCAGAACAAGAATATAAAAACGTAACATAAAAAAAATATACTTAAAAGCTGGTCTTTTAAGTAACTATTGCTCTTTTTAATTCTGCTGTTTTCGTTTTCAGTTTTTGTTATTGCTAATTTTCTTTCTTAAAACTTTTTTTTTCTATTCCGTTTTCTCAATCTTAAAATTTGTTGTTGCTTCCCTTCGTTTAAAAATTCTACTTGACGGAAATTTTCTTTTCTTTCTTTTACTATCGCGTAAAACTTTTCAGTGTATACTGTGTACAGAACTTTGCTCGCCTTTCTCCTACTACATACATAATAAATTTAAATAAGTTATTATAAGAAATATAAAAGTTATTAAGAATGAATAAGCAAATTTGATGGAGCACTAGTGTATTAAGTAAAATAATTTTTAAAAAATTTAACCAGGTAAAAAATTTTCTTCTCTTAATGGAGTTTTATCCTCCGTCTCATATGTATTCATGTGGGTTGAGGAGTCATAAGCTAACGTTTAATTTAAATTGTAAATCTCCTCAAGCTCCCAGAAACGGATTTCGGATGTTCTCCAATTTTCTGAATTCTGCCCATCCAGGAGATATTCCTTTATACACTCATCGACTGCCGTAATACTTTTGAGCTCTCAGCCTATTGTTAGCGAAGTCGACTACGCAGAAGCCTTTTCCTGACGTGTCTCCATTCGAAGCATAAAGAAGCAATTCAGCGTTGCTGGGGGAGGACATTTCCATAATGAAACAGAGCACTTGTTGGTAACTATTCAAAACTTAGAAACCTCCGAGGGAGGAAGGTGGTCCGAGGATCTTCCACCCCTCTTCGCATACCAACAAACTCTCGAGATGACTTTCAGATCGTCGTGTGTTTTCATTGCCCTCTTTCCCGCACAGACATTATAAGCTTACAAGAATCTATGAATTTCTTTCCCAGGCATTCGGAGCCTGGTCCATCGGTACCTCAATCAGCAACATTAACCACTATGTTGGCTGGGCAACCCTTATGATATGCAGAATATCTTAGACAGATTGCACAAAATAAATAAACTTTGAACAATGAATGGGTCATAGATCTGGTATTCCAGTAGTGTCTTAAAGCATGCGCACTCTGGGCATTGGCGGGGACTCTACGAAATACGGGCCAATTGGTAAGCCAGTTAACACCACTAACCACTATGTCGGGTGGGTAACCATTCCGATATGCAGAATACCTTAGACAGATTGCACAAAATAAATAAGCTTTGAACAATGAATGGGTCACATATCTGGTATTCCAGTATTGTCTTAAAGCATGCGCACTCTGGGCATTGTCGGAGACTCTACAAAATGCTGGCCCATTGTTAAGCCAGTCAGCATCATTAACCACTATGTCGGGTGGATAACCCTTCCAATATGCAGATTATCTTACACAGATTGCACCAAAAAATAGCCTTGAACAGTTAGTGTGTCGTACATCCGATATTTTAGTACTGTCGTAAGCATGGGCACTCTGGACATTGCCGGGAACTCTACGAAGTACGGCCCCATGCAGAGGTAAATTTAATTTCTTCTGAAATAAATGTAGGTAACGTCCCTATTATCTTACAAAAACATGGGATTACATTACCCATTTTACGGTAAAGACATTTCATGTGTGGTTCGAGTTTTAAGAAGTTAGAGAAGCTTTCAGACTGGCATTTTTGATAATGTGATATTTGTAAAATTATATGATATTTTCAGACACGTAAATATATGTCACGACAAAATTTATTTTATACCCGAATTTGTCAAAACAATGTCCATTATCACGAGGTTAAAATTACTAAAAATGACATTAAATTTTAAGGATTATACAAAATGTTGTTAAAGGAAAATTTTGGGTTGCAAAAATCTAGAAAATTACTTTTAAACACTATTAAGAAGCTATCCCCGCTTCTTAACTAGTTCATGTGTAATTTCTATTCTTCAAATGTTACGTAAATGCAGTCTCGTAAGTTATCACTACTACCCTAATTGATTTCTGAAACTGAATATACATGAATATATAACTCACGTTTATTTTAACTCACCACTTGGGAAGGAAAGTAAAATGTTACAAAACAAAATTTAAACTCACCTTGTTATGGTACTGAAATAAATTGTTAACAGTCAATTAAATTATAAATCCAAATACTATCTAAGTGAGGCTACAAGCTATGGGTCGGCAACAAAACCTATCCAAAATTCTTAAATTTCCAATCAAGTTAAATTGTCTTGAAATTCTATTTCCACTTCGCCAAGAGGCAAGCGTGGTGGATGTTAGTCGAACGTTGATTTAAATATTAACACTTAACTGCGGTTACAGTTTTTCTCCGAACTTTATATTAAACTGATTGCCATACACAGCTGCAAAATTCTCTGGAATAAGCGAGTCAGTGGCAAAAATAGATATACAGAAATAATGATAATAAAAATAGAACAAAATGAAATGAAAATTAAACTTAACTTATTGGTAAAGCTCGATTATAACGGGGCAATTTTTATCACAGAAAAACATTTATACATATGCATGTTTTCTGAATTAATAGAAACTCTAAATTTTGAAATTTTTGTTTAGAGAAATTTAGTTTTTATTTCACCCTTAAAATCACAATTTCGATCGTCCTTTTGAAAGATTTAAAATTGTCGAAGTCTTGCAGTTTCAGAATTAACTGTGAATGCAATTGCACCTTTCCCCCCATTCTTCCTGAATGGTCTTTAACAAGATAACTACGTACATATATCTATTCTTGTTAATGAAAGTACCGGCGGGATCGTACCTATAAATCTCAATTTCACATTACAGTTTGACAGAAAGTCTTTGGGACAGAGTTCGACTCTCATTTCAGTGTCTCCATACTTAGCCTAAAATGCCTTGCTGGCCTCGCCTGTTGCCCAAGGAAGCTTCCTTGTTCCGGGAACGATACGAAGGAAAATGACTAATATGTTGTTACATGTGGCTTTATTGGAAAGATCAATCGAAACATATAAAACAGCTCAAGTATCATACAAGAAAAATGATATATAATAAAAAAGAACAAACATTTAAAGTAACAACTAGAAAAAATGAACATATGAACAAAAGTAAAAAGTTAAAAAATAAAAATTTAAACAACAAGGAAAAGAACATAAGAGATATAGTCTTTACAAGGAGTTCATGAAAGATCTGGCATTCCAGTAGGGTTTGCTTACTTCACCACGTTTCTGAGACTCTTTACCTAGTACTTCTGGGCATATAAGAAGCATTGCATTCATGACGCCTGAATTACAAATTTGGCAGACTAGATGGAAGGATGCCAATTTTATTCAGATAATATGCCATGCAAATCCCAGCCTGTTTTCAATCTGAAGTTTGCCACAGTCTCTTCAAGGGATTTTTGACAAAGCGTTTTCCAAGTGTCTTGAATGTTAGGAAATGAGTAATATCTCCGATTTCTTTCTGCTAATTTACGGCCCTGCCCTCCCTGAGGGATCTTAACTCTTCAAAAGCCGAGGCCCCTTGAGTATAGATTTTAACCACCACAGGATGCATTCTGAAGGAAATTTAATGAGATGCATCAATATCTTTTGTACACTCATGTTTGTGAAAATTGCAACACCAAGAAGGAATCGTCATAATTGAATGCAATTTAATACACAGTTGAGTGGTAGTGGTACAAATAAATGATTAAATGTTCAAAGCAAATAAACAAGAACAAGAGATCAGAATCAGTATTTTGTGTGGCCACCACGCGCCGCAATAAGTGCTGCTACACGACGTGGCATGGAGTCAAACAAAGTTTGAATGTCTGACTGAGGAAGAGCATTCCATATCGTTTGTACGCGTACCCAAAGTTCGTCTGCAGACGCAACAGGACGAGGATCACGAGCAAGACGCCGACCAATGACATCCCACACATGTTCAATTGGCGACATATCCGGGGAACACGCAGGCCAAGGAAGAAGCTGTACCTGCTGCGCTGCAAAGAAGGATTTAACAATCCGAGCAGTATGAGGGCGGGCATTGTCCTGTTGAAATACAGCGCCTGGCAAGCTTTGAAGGAAGGGAACAGCTTCGGGCTGTAGAACTTCACGGATATACCGGTTGCTGTTCAGATTGCCCACAATTCGTAGCAATTGAGATCGTCTATGATATGCTATGGCGCCCCAGACCATAACTCCGGGTGTTCGTCCACTGTGGCGTTCGATAATGCACTCCGGAAGGTGGCGTTCACCGGCATAGCGTCTGACACGAATGCGGCCATCATGGTACCACAAATTAAAGCGGGATTCGTCAGAAAACACGACATGCTGCCAATCAGCACGCCAGTCTCTATGCTGATTGGCCCATTGTAGCCGCAGGCGGCGATGGTCGTGCGTTAGGGGGATCCTGTATAAAGGAGTCCGTGCGCGCAGTCCACACTGCAGCAGACGTCTACGAATTGATGAAGCACACAATGAAACACCTGTAGCTATTGACCACAGTGCTGCCAATTGTCTAGAGGAAGCTGTACGGTCCGTCCGCGCCATGCGGACCAGGTGTCTATCATCGCGAGCTGACGTCACATTTCGGGGTCCACTCCCGGATTTCCGAGTTGTCCGACACTCGTCCGTCCACTGCTTCCAAACGCGCATCACTGTGCTGCTGTTACGCTGCACACGAGAGGCTACTGCACGATACGACAATCCAGCTTCACGAAGGCCGATGATTCTCCCTCGTTCAAACTCTGTAAGTTGTTCAAATCTCGCTCTCTTTCGTCGACGAGGCATAAGTACAGATTGAGTTAACGTTTACCACTAGCAGATAACCACCGATAACCATACATGCCTCGCTACAGCCGTCTATTTATTCGGATCCATCAGCCGTTCAGAGGGCGCTGCTCAGCATACGCATGCGCTACGGATTTGCAATTCTAATCATTTGCATATCATGCGCTACTTTGCATTTCCTGAAAATTTCAGCTCACTCGCGTAAGTCCTTCATGGTGTTGCAATTTTCACAAACGTGAGTGTATATATAACAAATACTTGCTCTCGTTGCAGAAGAGGGAGCTCAGATTAATCTCTCTCAAAATACATTTTTTTGGTGTGCGTGTAAATTAATGACAATCTACAGTTTAGTTTTGTCTAATTTTAAATAAGAGTTCGGGGTGTAAAATGAAACAGATGGAAAAAGTTAGTTGATGACATGAGAAGACTGCTTTTGTATAGAGTTGTTTATGAGGACCTTACTTTTCAGTTAAATTTATGAGGAGGTCGAGAGTAAATAAATAAAACTTTAGTAGATCGGTTTAATTTGAATATATTTTTAATATGCTTTAGTGTTATGGTCTGAAATAAAACGTGAAACGTGCTTTTATCCAAGAATAGGAAAAAAGACCTTCAAATTCCTGGTCTCATATAACAAGTTCTACCATAATGTTGACAATAATGTAGAATCCTTCGTTTAGACGTTATACGAAACACATTTGGTATTTCTTACTTCCCATATTACTCCAGAACTGTAGTAATATTTATACAATAGGCCTTATCAATTTTTCACAGTGCATTCAGGGTACCACTAAAGATACGCATGGTAAATAACGACGACAACAGCATGAACAAAATTCCATGCCTTTTCAGTGAAATGAAACACATGACGAAACAGAATGTGAAAGTAAAGGAGATAATAAATAAAAGTGAGTGGAGGAAAATAAGAGAAAAGTAAAAATAGGAAAATAATAAGGGATATAAAGGTGAAATAGCAAAACTGACACCACAATATAAAACTGCTTTTGCGTGGAAGAAGGAAATGGGAAAGACTATTTATTATCCCGTGAAAATACAGTGCTATATTATCCTAAATATAGTCATTTACAGTATCTAAGGTGTTACGAAATACAGCTCCTGTTCATTTATTCCGAGACATCTACGATTGCACACCTTATGAGAAACTGGAATTGGATTGAATGGCTGTTTGATTAATTAACTATGGCTAAGCGCTTGAGGGCTGCCTGTTCCACGCTGTTATGGAACGTGGTTGGTTCTTAATATGTACATCGTCGATATGTGTTGGTTTCCGCAAATCAACAGAATTCCAAAAGCCTTACTGCAAATGAGAGAGTTTTCCGAAATGACAGACAAAAGATCTGAACATTTTACAAAAATATCATTTTTTTGTAAATTTTTATTACTCTTCCAAAATTATTATTAAGATTAAATGGTTGTCTTTTCTCTCCTTTCAGATTGCTATATTTCACTAACATGTTTATATATCTCATCTTGCTAACTTAAGTTATTGAGGAAAAATAAATGAAAAATATAACATAATAAAACAGACTTTCAGACATTTATTCTGCGCTTTCTGTTACAAAACTTCGCGTATATTACGAAAATTCAGTACGAAATTTTGAGGAATTTGCAGCATTCCTTCTCAGTTCAGTTTGAACGGAATGTTATTCAACAAACAAAACAAGCTTTAAAGTTTCACATCAAGGATTATGAAGCGTTATGTCCGAAAAAAGGAAACAAATAAATAATCTATTACAAAGAATTGTTGCCTTGCAAACCACACATTCAATTTTGTTTTACCTTCAACAGATAATTTCTGATTCCATTTTCAATCCGTATATGGCACCACTTACTTTGTTTTTTGTTGCTGTTGTTGCTTTTCTGTTGTTTTCTGTTCATGTCCATTACAGAGTAGCGCAGTTAGCTACTATCATGTTCTTCAAAATTCTTCAGCTTCTCCTGCTTCTGGTTCTTGTTTTCAATTTAATTGCAGCTGAAGAAGGCAATGATGCTCAAATCGCTGGAAGTGTTTTTGCTAAAAATATCTGTACCATTCATCGTTGGTTTTCTCAGTTAAAATTTAAATTAATATCCTGATGTCTTTTATTTATATTGATTTAACGTGCCGTTTTCTGTAATTAATCACTATTTATGTACTTATGAAGATCTGTTATGGTAATTGATTTGATTTTTATTATAAGCACAATTTAAGTTATTAGTCGGTTTCGTTTGACTGCTCTAGAAAACACATTTGGGCGATTTTTTTTTTGGCGTGACATCTTCATGTACGGATAGAATGAAGGACTCTATTTTTCTAAAACGAACTGTAAAATGGATTTAAAAGGTATTCAGAAGAGATTTTATCTTCGTGACGTCTGTACATACGTACGTACGTATGTATCTTCTATAGCTCAAAAAGAATTAGCAGTAGAAAGTTGAAATTTCGTATATGGGAATCTATAACACCTAACTCTATAACTCTATCTCGGTGCACCTCTTTTTTCACTCCAACAGGTCGCATCAAATATATTACATACATACA
>KK112055.1:0-22056 GCA_000611955.2 Stegodyphus mimosarum | reverse complement strand
GAAAGAAAGGTGGGAGACACTTGACTCTTGCACTCGCTCCCAGGAATTCTCATTCGAAATTGGTGTGAAATTGAAAAAAGTCGTATTGCCACCTACATTTACTAATGTTAAAGGGAGAAACGTGAGTCACGAAATGTTTCACTTAGTTTTACTAATTTACACCATTTATACAATTTCGAGGAGAGGACTGCAACGTTATAGCATGGTTTTGTACTCTATTCCTACCTTGTTATGATTACGTAAATTTACCGTTGATTTGGAAATACCCAGTTTACTGATAGTCGACATATACTAATAAGCAATTTGTATAAATATCATTATTTATTCCCATTTCCTTTTTATTTTGTAGTTTATGCCTTTTTATTCAGTTTGGATGTTTTGTTTATTTTCTTAAATTTCGGAATTCATTTTGACTCCTTTACACTCAGCCGATTTTATTTAAATTCTGGAACGCCCGCATTTGACAGTATTCCATAGCGTTTCTTAAAATCCATACTTAGCGACTAATCTCTCATTGTGAAATTTCTGTTTTCATAACGATGGATATTTTGAGATTGTTATCGTGTTTAGCGACGCTAGCTGAGGCACCGATAGACCCGGTTTATATTCAGGAGAAGGCAGATGCTTATAAATATATATATGTACCTGCGAGGGTACTTAAAGCCGAATGGCAGCCCGAATGTCCTCTTAGAGAAAGAGGGATAGGAGATTGTCTGATGTTCCCCTGGGTGTACGCCATGAAAATAGAGCGGTGTTATATAATGCGTATTACGCAGTTATACCTGTATGAAATATGGTGATGTTCTGGTTTCCGCCCCTTGCGCTTGCACCTATTTTTTATACCAACGGATAGATTGAAGACAAATCTCCTAAAAGAAAATGCTAACGTAATTTACCGAATTTTGGCAGTCCTCAGAAATATTTCTTTCTATGTAAAAATTTTCAAATAATATTCAAATGGGAAACATTCGTATGACATCAAAATATTAATAATAATCTAAATAATGATTAATAATAATTTATAAATTGTAACTAAATGATGAAATAAATCTTTCTGAAGGATAGCTATGCATAGCAGTAAAAGCAAGAAAATATTTAATATTTATATTTCGTATGGATAATATCATGAAAGTGAAGTAATGAACAGTTAATAAAAATAGTTTTAAAACTCTTTACACTGCAAAATTAATTTTACTAAATGAGATATGCTTTTTTTCTGTGATTAAGGAAAAGCATTGAGAGCTTTCTACCTATGGAAGGGATGCTTTCGTGGAGAGTTTTCTAAGGGAAACTGGCTCATATACACGTTAACACATGGGAAAAACATGAAAACGCCTAAACAGCCAATCCGTTCGCGGGAATCGCACCTCGACCCGATCTACCAGTGTTCAGCGCCTTTACCGCTCGGCCGTTGGTGGGCCAAATGTGATATGAAGTATTGGTTTATATTGGTTTACATGCTTTTATCGCCCGCCCTTTAAATTTTTGTCGTCAAGCATTACTGAAAATTGATTATGGTAGCCTACTGCATCAGCCTTCTCAATGGTGATAGCATGAAATCACCTAATGAGTGTCCCTAAAATTTCAGAACGTTTTACCTGGACCTATGTATTTATTGAAAAGCAATATCAGACGGATATAACTGAAACAAAAGAAGTATCATAGTGTCTTTAACATAAACTACATAATTTGAAGACGTGCACCTAATGATTTATGAAACACATTTGGTATAATTAAACACAGAAAGTTCTCCACGAAGAGGTAGATAACTCTCGCGAGCTTTCAGTATTCAAGTATCGCAATGTATGCGCGTAAGATAGATTTTGTTTTGGAGCAAGAGATGTGAAAATGTCTGCAGTGACCTCGTCGGGATTCGAACTTCGGACCTCTAGACTGTTAGTTGGACGTGTTTCTTGTTCCACCATGAAGACACGCGGTAAAGAGGGAAAAACACCTTACATTCTGGTCGTGAAAAAGGATCTAGGCTGGAAGGGACCCAGTCGCCAAATCCTGATGGTGACGAAACACCGTCCACCACCTTTTAGTATGACAACAATTATATAATCATATTATATAATCATTTTTAGGAATAGGAAATGTAAGAAAACGAGCGATGCCCTTGCCAGTATTCGAACTCCGGATCTTCCTTCAGCTAGCCAAATATATTTCCAAATACACTACGAAGGCATGCAATAAGAAGGGTGATGAATAACATAGACGAATGACAGATCTTCAGGTCTTTGCAAACTGGATAAATATATTATTTACAAAGGTGCATATGAAAGCTCGAAGCACAAAACAAGTATTTTAGCTAAAGAAACAAAATTATTTTGCAAAGAACAGGAAACGACAATAACACATTTAATTTCATTAAAAAAAGCCCTTTGATAAGCAATATGTAAATCCTATTACCTCAGAATTAAATATTCTAGCTTTGAAATTATGCTTTAAATGTTTAGAAAAATTAACGAACATCCAAAATTCATAAGCATAATGCAGTAGAAGCGCTAAATTCAGAATGAAGGAAAGAAATTCTTTAAAAGAATCAGGGAGTTCAGAATCAGTGACCTCCGCATGAAATTCAACGTATGCATACGGTGCCAATTAGAAAATTAGTTAAAGAAATTTTGCATACTGTGTTTTAGTGAGAAACAAACTTCTGTATATTTATGAAAATGAGTTCACGACAGAGAATATAAAAATTGCTCTTCGGCGCGATTAAGAATTAAAATGATAATAAATCACGAATAGCTATTTAATTGCGTACACGATAACCATAGTAATAAATTCAGCGCTACTTTAATGCTCAATTCCAGAACTCTACTTACCTCAAATTAAAACGTGGCAGAAACTGCATAATTTCAAGCAAATGAGTTGCCGCTACCGCTGTACGTGAAATGGAACGAACACGTGTGGTGTTACCATTCGTTATCCACGGCGAATGAGGAGCATTATCACGAAACTTTGGGGTCAAAAGGATTTTATCTAGAAAGGGAGAAATTCCATTTCACCGGTTTAATTCCCCATCTGCACGTAAATTGTTGATCCTTCAAGATATCATGTTAACGTTTCTCAGTAAGCGATACTTTGACGTGTTCGAAGTATATTAAATCGAAATTCCAGTTCTCTCTATCCCTGCTACATTGACTCAGTGCCGACTGAACTCAAGTAATTCGTTAAAAACTCGTATCTGAAATTTTAACAAATAATAAATTTGGGCGCAGCATAATTTAAGCGATGTTATGATAATCTCTATGTATTGTCGCCATCGGCGGCCGAGTGGTAAAATCAGTAAACACTGGTAGTTCTGATAGTTATCTACGTTCAGTTCCAGGGGAGAGGTCTGCATGGGCATTTTCGGTATTTTTACATATATGTAACGTGTATACCAACCAATGTTCCTTAGAAAGTTCTCCAGGAGGGCATCCCTCTCTTTAGGCAAATAGTTCTAGTTTGCTTTCCCATAATAGACTAAATTTCTGTGTAATTTAAAGCTGTGCCTAATTTTAAATGCTAGGCACAGCTGTGTCTAGCTAGTTGTGCCTAGCTCGGTAAAAAGATGAACAATACAAAATTAAATATATAAAATTATTTTTTAATAAATAAATTACATTACATTATTTTTTCTTGCTTACGTATAGATGTCTCTAAAATTGCATTTATCTACTTATTTAAAAATCTGACTTCCCTAGCTGTAGAGACTTATTTGCAAAAACATTAAGCTTACTGTAGAAGTCTTCTGCCATTTCAAAAATGCTGTTTCTTCCTCTTTTTAAATTGATGGAATTTTGCATTTACAATTTCTTTCACGTTGTTAATCTTAAAAAATAAAATAAATAAATAAAAATAAAAAAAAGTTTGAAAGCTTTCAAATTTTACATTACGTGCAACGGGGCGTTTGTTTAACGTTTTGTGTGTTGCCATTATTTATTAAATATCATGTTCTTCGCACTTGAACTGTAAATTCAATTCAACAGCAATATCACAAAATAATATTAAAATGAGCACATCGTTAGAATTTCCGACACACAGTCTCGTGCGCTGAAGATAAAATGTTTTTTTTTCGTACTGTATTGCATTCCTTGCTTTGAAATCGCTGAGTTTGTAATAAAAAATTCTTTAACGTCTGACAAAAAAACTAAATAAATAATAAAACAAATTCCAAATTAGGGCTTCCAGATGTCTATATTCGGTGGAGGATTACGCTATTCAAAATTCGATGGCGTTCTTTTACCGCAATGCCAGACACATATATACATTTATGCAGATTCTTCATTATTTAATTTCTTTAAATATAATACAGGGTTGTAATATTTGGTGGATGCAGTTTGAAAAGTGAATCAACTCAGAAAGTGAAACGACGCAAAATGCCAAAACGAAATGAATAGCCCTGCTGGGCTAACGCTCTTTGGGCTAATAAAATAAAAGAAATAAAACTAAAAAAGGACTGATTACACTTTAGAACTATTGGCAAAGAAATGTACGCCTCATGTGCATTTTTCTCAGCATTTCATTTTAAAAAACATTTTCTTAATTTTATTGCGTATATAGCAGCATTTTCTTTTAAGGAAGTTTAAAATTCTAACCTCCAAAAATATACCTGGAATAAAGGTTTGAAATTTTCATAGGATACAAAGCAAATGCTTCATCCTCTTTTGAAACATGAATGATAAAAAATATCATTTGAGTGACTAGAACTTACTTCAAAACATGCTGCGTTTTTATAAGCTTTTGCTCTTTCATGTTTGCTTGTAACAATGTTCAAAACTTCGCATCGACTTCCTCGTAAGCTATGACATATTTCCTCGTAAGCTATGAAGCTCGGATTTTTGCACACATTCATTGTCGATGACAATATGATGTGGTGAAGCGATATTTTAAATAAAGTTTATATGAGATTTTTAATATAAGTTCTGATTTTCTAATAAAATCCTGTGGACCGTTTTTGATCATTTAACGTATCCGAATTGTTGGAAGAAAAATCTTTTGGAGAAAAATGACTTCTCAGCTGAATGATGTGATTGACAGCCTGTCACTGAGACTAAAATGATGAAAATAGACTAAATAAACATTTTTAAAAAAAATCTGAAAGTTTTCAGATTTTATATTACATTCAAAGGTGCATTTTTAACGTTTTTGTGTGTTACCTTATTCATAAAATATCCTGTTCTTCGCCCTTAAAATTCAATTCAACAGCAATATCACAAAATAATCTAAAAAGACCATATCTTTAGAATTTCCGATACACATTCTCGCACGCTGGAGATAATTTGTTTTCTCGTACAGTATTGCCATTGCTCGCTTTGAAATCGTTGAGTTTGTTAATCAAAAATTTGTTAAAGTTTTACAAAATATAAAACAGGTAATAAAACAAATTCCAAATTCGGGCTTTCAGATGCCCATATTCCATTAAAGGACTATGTTATTCAGAATTTGTTGTCTCTAGTTACCGTTTCTTTCTAACAGTGAACGAAACATACATATATTCATACAGATTCTTCATTATTTAATTTCTTTAAATATAATGCAGGGCTCTAATATTTGGTGGCAACACTCTGGAAAGTGAAACGGCGTTCATAGTGAACCAACGCAAAATGCCAAAACGAAATAGCTCTTCTGCGCAAACTGCCCCTTTGGGCTAATAAATAAATAAAAGTGCTCTAAATCCTAAATAAACTTTTACTTAAAAATAAAATAATTTATGAACTGAAGGAAAAAAGTAATTATGATACACTTCATCTTGAGCAAAAATTAAATAAATGTCTTTACAAAATTCATCTACAATTTTATGTGTTGAATAGTTAAAGCATGGTCACCTAAAAACAAATCTATTAATTTAACTGCATTATAAAAAATTATGTCCGTTACCATTACAAATTGATTAGTCTTCCTCTCACTTTTGTCATTCATGATATAAAACTGGGATGAATTTTGTAAAGAGAATTATTTAATCTTTTTTTTCCTCAGTAAACTATATATATGACTAATTATTTTCCTCCTTTTAACTCATTAAATTTTTGACAGTTTGATATAAAATCTCATTTCATAAATTATTTTTTATTAAATATTGAATTTTCACAAACACTTTAAATGTTTTCATAAAATTTAATTAACTTTAATTAAAGTTTTAAGCAATTATATGTTTGAGTGTTTCTGTAGAAGTTTTTCTAATAACCAATAATAATACTCTTAACCAATTTGTTGCCGAATAAAATGATTCCATAAAATATGTGAGCTTTAAAAGAATATATTTATCCTCACAAAATATTTTGAATATTTTTGTTACTTTTAGGAAAAGGATTTAGACTATAACGTTTTGAAATATCACGATACTAGACTCGAATGTTCTCAGAGGAAAGCTTTAAACATATGTTTGTAAATCGTCGACCTTTCCATGAACATGCCTAAAATTTCCCATTTCTATTGTTAAAAGCAAGCTTCTATACTAACTGTTCAGATTTCAAATGATGCTATAGTCTTGATTGATATGATTTCTGAGAAGTAGGAAAGGTATATGCTAATGAGGCTTTAATGAGGAAAGTGGTAGGTGTCTTGCATGTACAGTAATTTCTGTGATGAAGAGACGTGAGTGCAATTACCAGCAAGCGTGTAAAGCATCTTTTCATGCCTTACAGTTCATTATCTAGTTACGTCAGATATATTACTATGCATTACGATAGCAGCATTTTCCATTGTTTCTCTAACTATAATGGAGATTTGTATTTAAAGGAGTGCTTTAGTAGTAGTTAATAACCTGACATGTTGACGAATTTATACAGTAATAAAAATATCTAAATCGCATTTATTTTAAAATAAACGTGTGTAAATCTAGATGAAAAGTGAAATCAGAAACTTTAAAATTCTATCAGAAATACAAGTAAATAATTATATATATATATATATATATATATTTTTTTCAAACAGCAAATAATCTTTGTATATTTAACTGCTTACTATTTTTTTTGGCGTTCTAAATTCATTTAATTGTGTCTTGCTTCTGCAGTGGTTTGTAATTTCCCTTTTAATTAACCCAAATGTGACAACATTAATTAGTATAATGGAATACTCCCCATTAATTTCATTTATGTACGTAGTTTATTCTATTAAAATATTTTTCTTAATTTTCCTGTAATCGGTTAAAAATAATTTAGGTCGAAATAAGTACAATAAAACAATGAAAATCTTATACACTTAATGAAACAAGAGCATATGGCAAACATCCTTATTGCTGCAACGAAAATTAATAATATTTATTAATAAAAAATTCTTGATACAGGGAACAAGAGCTTTCAGTGTACTGTGGATTCAAAAGTTAACAGTAAAATTTCTGAAACTAAAAAATAGCTTTAACCAAAACAAAAACAAATACGATATTTCTCTGCCTTCTTAGCATGCCTTTGTTGTGCAATGGTCAGCACACTCGGAGTGTATTCGAGAGCCCCGAGATTCGACTCCCGACGAGGTCACCGCTCCTTTTTCATGTCTCCTGCTTCGAAATGACCTAATGCTCCTACTGTGGCAGCCAAACTAAAATGGTGGATAATGATTCTCCACCACCAGGATTTGACGATTGGGTCCCCTAATAACCAGTCGCCCTTTAAAAGTGGAAGTATATAAGATATTTCTCCCGCCGTCTAAGCATTTGTTCGTGGTGTAATGGTCAGCACACTCGGCGTGTAGTCGAGATTTCCGAGGTTCCGAGTCCTGGCCAGGGCATTGCTAATTTTTCATGCATAACCTAATGCCTAATGGTTCATGAAATAACCTAATGTCTCTACAACTTAATAAAATAAGATTAATGCATGTATGCGGATGTATACAAAAATTGGTTAAAATTAATCGAATAGATAACTTAACCAGTTTCATTAAATATTAATAATAATCTTGCAAAAAATGACGAGGAAACTTTAAAAGAGCAAAGGAATGTTATCCTAAGAAAATCTGTCTGCAAGTATAAAATGCTCATAGCCGAAACCAAAAATGTACATAAATTATGCAGAGGTCGAAACTTAAAATCATTTTTGTGGGGCTAATATTAGAATGTCCGCTGACTGCTATGAAACATTAAAATTAACTTCCTAAAAGAGTATTCATATTTGTAAATTTAATAATTGTATTACATTCCTTCACTCTAAAAGAAAATATCACACTGAATTTCTTAATCGTATTTATTTTAGTTCCGTTTAACGTGTTTAAAAGAACTAGAAAGCATTTAAGATGGGAAAATTGTTTTTGTTAGCTTTATCTTGGGTCATAGACAAATTCCTTTTCCTCAGTTATGACCACATTACAAAATACTGAATTTTAGTGTGGTGATCATGAGAGTTTTGGCGTAGGTTCCTTACAAAAAGAGTATAAGTGCAAGTGGTGTAAGTTAAATATAAGCTTTAATTGCTGCTTTTCTTGAGCTTAACGAAACCAATAAACATGTTATATCAACCTATCACATACCACATCATTCACATGTGAGAAATAAATATAACATAAAGTAGACGGGAGTTGGATAATGGGTGATGAACTTGACTAATATGTCATCAGATACTTAGCTGTAACGATTCCATATGATACTTCCAATAAATGCTGTCTGTAACATTCAGTTAGATTCATATATCCATTGTTATCTTCGGCATATCCTTTCCACGTCAGGATTCTGTACATCAGATCACCTTAGCAGGCTGAAAAACGTTACGGATACTGGCCAAGTCGATGACCAGGACGTCGAGAGGACACATAGTCTTCTTACAGAGGGATACCTTCTTGGCTTCTACCGCGGTTCTATACGAGCGTTGAACTTCGTACATCTTCTGCATTGCCCAGTCGCAAGGCAGAAATGCAAATTTTACAACACAAAAAATTATAAGAAAAAAGAAAGATAATGTTTAGAAAAGTTTGATGAGTTTTATTAAACCCACAGCAGCTACAGTACTAATAAGTTTAAATTATAGAGAGTAATAAAAATTCTTTTCAAGGCTCTTTGTATTCTGCAAATGAATATACGTATTTTAAAGAATAACTAGCTGCTACATATTTTAAACAAAATCTTACTGGTACTAATTAAGTACCAATTAAAGCACTAATTATTGTCTCAGGGTGTTTTAACTTTTCCACAAAACCTTTTATGAAATTAAATTATTTTCTACAAACATGAGTTCAAAAAACAGGGCTTCTTTGTCATCATATGCAGTTAAACAAACCATAAAATGAATGAATTTTGATTCATTTAGAACTAACTATTTAAAGCTAGGTTAAATCTTTTTTAGATCAGCTGCTTTTAAAACTGCTGAGTGTTATTTCCACGCTCTTGAAGTGTTCACAAAAGAATATCATATAGGCAATTGCATTTAGGAACTGTCGCAAAGCTGTTTATTTTTACGTATATTATAGTTTTTTTAAAAATGTAAATTTAATTTCTAAAACGTTCTTTTGTGCTCTAGCAAACTCTTCATACTTGACTGCATTTTGCTCGACGCTCTAAGAACTAAGAGTAAATATTAATAAAACGTAAGAATTATCTACATCATTATTTATTTATTATTACACTATTCGTTTCTAAATTACATGAGAAAAATGGTTCAGTAAAATCAATTACTCCCCTTGAGTAGAAGTTAATTGTCAGAATAAATATATTTAACCTAATTTTAAATATAGTATTTAATATAAAACTCACTTATGCTTAAGAAAGTCAGAGTTAAATATTAGACTCAATTATGTTCACTGCTTTCTCTACTGGAACTTATAAACTTGAGGGTTTCACTGATTACGTAATTTACATGAGTTATTGCAAATACTCTTCGTAATATACGTTGTAGGTGCTTATGAGCACGCTTAACCCTCATTACGGATCAAAAGCAATGCGGAACATCGTTAGACCGAAGGGCAACCTGTTTGCAAATTTGTGGACGTTATGCATCAAGTTCTCTAATGTGGCATGCCGCAAGCAGAATTATTCTAAAACGTTATTTCAAGGTAGTGAAAATTGTTGTTATAGTCTATTTTCTCGATGTAGTGTTTGCAAAGACGAAGAGGATGAAAATTCAAGCAACCAGATTGGATATCCTAACATTAAGCAAAAAAGAAATATATCATATTTCAGCAGTAAATCAAGAAGTCTCCCAAAGGATTATAAATATTGGAATGTGTTTAAGCAAGAACTTTAAACTCGTTCTCTAATAATAGTTAAAGATGTTGCTACATAACTTGCGACACATTTAAAATATACTTATACACGTTAAATTTTACAATTTAGGTTCTATTTTGGCAGCTTATATCTGAACATAGAACGTATTTTCACGTATTTCAGAAAGACACGGCTATTTTATGGTACACACATGATACGTTGATTAAAAATTTTCTTACAATAGACTATATTATATTTCTGTTACCAATTTGAATAGGGTTAACCAATGACTGGTTGGCTAAAACTGTGACCCTGTTCATGCAATGGTTGAATCCTATTTATCCGAACTAATTTAAGGTTAGCCATTTCGGATATCCATGGTCATGCTTACCTTCATTTAAAAATGGAAATTGTTCATGTTTATATACATCATTTTCTAAATTACAGCTATTGTTAATTTTAATACATTCTGCATATCTAAAATTTTAAAATTTCTCATATAAACTCTTCCGTTAAAACACATATTAACTTTTTTTCCACACAAGGCAAATAATCATTAGGATTAATAACGTACTTCAAAAGCAAAATGTACTTTCTTTTGTTTTTCTAATTTATTGGAATTCTTTATGCTTCTGTTTTCAGCTTGTTTATTTAGTATTAGAAAGATCTTAATGTACAGTATAAATTTCAATTTTTACAGTTAATTCATTCTGTGGAACTTATCCCCTGAAAAGATAAATTTCAGTTTTCGTTTCTTATTCGGCCTTATTATAATGAAATTATTTGTTTTTATTATAAAATATACATTCATATTTAAAGCATGAGGGAAAATTATTAATTTGAAAAAAAATCACAGAGGACTTGTTTTCGGATTCGCTAATTTGTATCAGAGATTATTATATTTTCATGCCCTATTCCGATTAAGTCGGATTTGAGTAAAGCAAACATAAATTAAAATGGGATTTTAACTAATTCACCTTCCGTTGAATTACCAGTGGCTGAACAGATTGATTATAATAGTTTTCATACCTTTCTCTAGAGGTCAGTTAAGTACCAGCATGCATAGCTGTTGCAAGTAATTAAAATACTATTAAATGTCTACGATACACTTTTCATTTGAAATTAATTTAACGCAATGTTTTTAGAAACAGTAAAAATATTGCTAAACTGAAAATATTTCAGACTTAAATGCTTAAAATCAATTACAAGAATTTAAACAAATGAAACAAATTTTAATTAACTATAAAAATAAAGTTAAACTTTTAGTGTTATTGTTACTCATGCTCACTTGTCTAACAAAGACAGCCTAAGCCCACCAAATTTTTCGTGTCAAAGAGTGCAAGATTACGTCTGTCCATGGCAAAAGCCATGAGGTGACAGTGCGATTTGGCTCAGTTCTGCCCCCCAATTTTTATGGAATGCACCCCGGGGGGAATGTTCCGAGGGTCTTCCACCCCTCTCCCCTTCCACCAAACCACATGAGAGGACTTTCGGCTCGCCGTATATTTGAAGTACCGCCATGCCGCATCGACACTATACGTGTACAAACATCCATGCCTTCTGCGGGATTCGAACCCGAGCCCTTCGGCACGGCAGTCAGTGAAGCGAACCACTATACCGGTTGGGCGGCTAAAATTTTACTTTATCTGACTATGATAAAGTTAGCGAAAGATATCTATCTAAAGGGAGGACTGATATAAGGATGGAAAATCTAGAAACAACATATTTATGCATTACAAAAATGCCACTTTCAAGAATTTTAAGATTAAAATTTCCTGAAACTTTAGATTGGAAGTTCGGTTAGCATATCTGAATATGGCAAAACCCTGTTCGCTATCTGCGTCAGAGAAGGGATGCTTTCGTGGATGACTTTTTAAGAGAAACTGACTAGTATTAATGGTACACTAAGAGAAATATACGAAAACCAACCGCGCAGCCAGCCCGTTCTCCTGTATTTGAACTCAAGTCAGATCGAACTACCAGTATCCAGCGGTCTTAACCACTAGGTCATAGCGGGCAATTTTGCATTAAAACACATTTGACTTAACGTTTAACCCACATTCAATTTCTTGCGAAACTTGAGTCTTTTCAGATTCAAAGAAACAGCCATTTTAAGCATTTTCAAATACTGATAATTAAAAATACACGAAATATACGTCTTCAATAGCTTTCATGAAAATTTTTGAATGTTTTGAAGAAAAAATTGACTGCTTTCTGTTTAACAGCGGGGAAAAAATATAAGAATCTCTAGCAACTAGAGCCTCTTATATGATACAGTGTGCTCACGTGATATAATATGTTTAAAATTTATGTTAGTTTAAGTAAGGCCTAAAAACATACGTTTAGAACAAATCGGTGTGTAAAATACGAAATGTAGTATAAAAATGTTTGTAAATTGCTAATTGCCAAATATGGGCTGCACACAATTTCTCACTGACATTTGAAATAATTCTAGAATACTTTTAATCATACGTATCTTTCGGGTAATTATAGAATCTCAAATATTCACTAATATATTTTCGTAAATTAGTATTTAGTATCTTGTATTAATATTCCGCGAACAATATTTATTTTTTGTTGTATGGATTAATTAGGCAAAGCGCTTAAGGTTATCTCTTAGGTGAAAAAGATAACTGAAAAGAGATATTTCAAAGTCAAACTGATTGCTTTTTACGGTACGTGACGGGAAATTCTACGAAATTGGCTTTTTCAGTCTTCAGAAATCAAACCCAGAGTTAAGTACCAGTATTCCGCGAGTTAAGCCACTCAATCACTAATAAGTAAATATAATCCAATGATTTGGATTTTTCAAATAGCCTGTTGGTGCATTTAATTTGAATATCTAGAAGTCTTTTAGATTGTTTAATTTAAGTATTCTAAGGTCTATTAAAAACAACCAATTAATGAAAACAACCAAATGTGTAACTTTAAATGTTTTGCATTATAGAGACATTAGGATTTTTGATGCTGAGAAACGTAAAGAAATGTGCATTGACCTTGCCGGGACTCGAACCTCGGACCTTTCGGATACGCGCCGAGTGTACTGATCATTACACATGCTAAGAAGAGGAGAGAAATACCTTATAACATAATTAAATTTATGAATGTATGAAATATTCAAATATAATCTAAGGATTAAGAAAAAGGATTTAAAAAATAATTTAATTTAGAAGAACTGTTTTTTTAAATGAATTCCATTTCGTCTTGCCTTTCAGGTATATGAAGTGGAGAAAATAAATGACTCTTTAATCAGGAAAATTTAACATTTCAAATTTCGAATGGAAAAAAAAGTAAAATAACAGAAGTATGGAAAAATAACTAATAGAAATAAGAGGCGGTCCTTCAAATATACACAGTAATTTTACTCAAAATGTAATTTATTAATGGTACGTATGAAAGAAAAATTACTTCCAGCCAACTCTGGCTAATTTTGCAGACGTTTTAATAGAAACATAAAGCGAAACCCGAAATAAAAAGAAAAAGCGTAAGCAAATGCCATTTGGCTTTCCAAATATAGACCATTTCCTAAAACAAGGCGGCTGTATCCGGGGTTATAAGAGATGAGGGGGAGTTCACACTTCTCCTCACCTAGTTTCGATTTTTCTTTTTTCGAGGGCTCCATAGTAACACGTGCGAACCATTCAATCACTTCCGGTGACGTTTGCGAGAGAACCTATTTCTGCACTCAAGAAAGCGGAAGAGGAACAGGAATCAAAATGTAGTTACTCCACTGACGGAAATTTTATGGACCTGGCAATATTTAAGCCCTTTTTTTAACCCAAACAGAAAAGAAGAGAGAAAAAGAGCTAATTTTACTTATTAGACAAACCTGAAATAGAACTGTAAAATGCCAGAAATTACAGAGAAGCTTCCTGAAGCTATAAATATTTACTTGAAGGGATGTTATTAATTATTAACACCTACCTAATTATGAGCCCTTATTTTGTAAGATCGATTTGTGACTGTTAAATATTCAAAGCGAGTACTACCTATTACCTAACCATACATTAGTGTAATTTCTTAAATATGCGCAACTAATTAATTATAGCATTAAAGATTCATTGGTAGCAAAACAGTTTTTTTAGTCATAGGGGCATTATTCTCTAAAATTCCTTACACATTTAATTTACAGACTTTTCATGCGCAATCATTGCAAACATGTTATAAAAATACTTTGGACATTTTTTGAACGATTTCCCTTTGAAGCCGCATTAGCCAAGAAAATTCATAATTATAATGTACCGTGATTTCTTACAGGCTTACCCCCTTTGCATTCCTTGCCAAAACACAGCGTCAACTGGATTGTAGAACAGTGTAAAGCTTGGGACTACATATGTCTAACTGTCCTATATGAGGGCAAAGTGCTGGTGTCCCTGTCTTCCCTTCCCTATTACCTGCTACAGTCTTACCCTCATCAGTTTTGACTTTCCGACTCATCCGCTTGCATTTTAGACTCTTCCAGGAACCACTAACGGTAACTATATATATTTTTGTTCTGCATGAATTCAGTTCAGGTAAAACAGTTTCTGGAAAACATTACCAAGGTGATAGGATGTAATTATTGACAACACTTAAACAGGCTGATGAGCAGCTTTCCTAAGTGGATCGACGGAGAAAAAAGGAGTGGGATTGTCCAAAAATACTGTCAAGCCAGAGATCTAGTGCCCTAGCGGTCAGTTTACAAGAAATCATCGAATTTTCTCATGAGTGCTGTCGTGGTGTAAGTTGATAGTACGTTCAGGAGGCAAATGATTCTAATCCGGAGAGGACACGAAGATTTCTCACGTTTCTCAACTCCGAAAGACCTTATTCGATAAAATGGCGTCCTAACTGAAATGTGGTAAATGTTAATTCGTCATCATCTGAATTAGGTCGAATCACTCTTGCCCCTAGTCGTTTTTAAAATAAGGGAGAATTTCCTTATAAACCACCGTGGTGTAAATAGCTGGTACGGCCAATTGGGAATTAGAAATACGTGGATTGAATCCCAGCAAGGTCACAACTGACTTCATGATTTTTTAATCCGAAATGTATAATGATCTTTATGAATTGACTAGTATCTATAAAACAACAAAACTCATGGAACATTTGAACCCGGAACTGATCTTAAGTTTGTTCTGTTACATGCCATTTCCCAAGTATTATTCAATTAGTTTGGCGTTTTCTGTGCCGTGATAAGTAGCAATGAAATATAAGGAATTATCCTGGCACGGAACCTATTTCTCTCTGATGGCAGATATATTTTTCTATAAATATTGTAAAGTTAATTAGCTGTATTTTATCGCAAGGCATAGTAGTACCTTTTTTCTTTGTTAGATAAGTCGAATAACTTGCTTTTCCATTAATGCGCCGTTTCTGGATTTTCACATTGGTGTGCAAAGCAATAATTCACAACAATATTAGCTTTTCCTGGTCTCTGTAGCTTTTCTTAATTAATGACTTACTTATCTTGTTCTAGCAATGTCTTCTATTAAGATGAATTTAGATATTCTGGAAAATAGACATGCAAGTATTAAAAGAAAAATGAAACTTAACGCCCATTAAGCATACTAAAGTTTTGAATTTTCCAAACTTATTTTCAAAAGTAAGTAAGTATATTTTCAGACTATGATTAGTTTCAAGGAATTCTATAAATACAATGTTTCAAAGAATTCGAAGCTATTTTTTTTACTTCACTCGCATTTTGATCACGCAGTAATCTTCTATCTCGGAGGCAGAAAAGTCTTCTTTTGAAACGTTTATGACAAATTAACAAACACCTTACGGCGATATTTAAATAATTATCCGAATTCATTTCAGTGCATTAATAGTTTTAAAACAGGCTGATGGCACTTAACCAAGTGTACTAGTTGCTGTGTTGATGACGAAAAGGAAAAAAAAGGCATTAACAAAAAACAAAAGTAATAAAGACAGCAGAAATGCTCTCTTTTTAAAGACTGTGAAACTGATTTTGTACAAAAGCGCAAAAAAAAATTAGACCATAAGCATCACTATATTACATTGAAGGTCATTCATTGAAAAGCTAGGTAGAAAACTCCATTTTTATCCATTTGTACAAATATGTTGCAAATACTATGAGTGTTTTGACTCGGAGAATGAAAATAAAATAGCTTCATATAAACCGAAGCTGTTGCTGTTGCCAAAGAAAACATCTAAAAAGGATCAGATTTTAACTATCGCCCAAAAAGGGATCTTTTAAAATTTAATGTATGATATTAGTAGAGATTATCGATAGAGGTAGTCCAAGAAAAATAGCGAAACATTTTATACGATATTAGATGATTATATATTTACACTAACATGGGAACGTTATATATATTCCGTATACTTAAAAGGGAAGAAATATGTAATGTAATTCTACGAAAGTATTTAATATTTTAATTAGATAAAAAAATTGCATCTATTGCTTTTAAATGTTATAAATTTTTAATTAATAAAAAAACAGATTAAATATGAAAGAATAATACATTACGTGTTTTTGAATGGCAACAGACAAAAGTAAAACAATGTCTTTAAGAAAAACAACGAAAAATCCTGTTTTAATACCCCTTTCCGACTTTTTTAAACAATATATACTTAGAATTACCGATAGAGAGACTCGCGCGCTGGAGAAGAAAATGTTTTATTCCTTATAGTATTGCCACTGCTCGCTTTGAAATTCCTGAGTTTTTTAATCCAAATTTAGTTAACGTTTTATAAAATATGAAACAGACAATAAACAAATTCCAAATTCGGGCTTGCAGGTGCGCATGTTTGGATGGAGGACTATGTTATTCAAAATTTGATAACTCTAGGTACCGTTGTTTTCTCATACTGGGAAAAGCATACATACATTCCTGTAGATTCTTCTTTATTTAGTTTCTTTAAATATAATGCAGGGCAAAACTATTTGGTGGGAACAATTTGAAAAGTGATACAGGAGTTTATAGTTATTCGATGCAAAATGCCGTTTCCAGACTAATAGTCTTTCTTAGCTAAAGCCCATTTGAACTAAAATAATTAAGGTATATCCTTTCGTTCTCTTATTTTTAGTTCATAGCTCTACGGCCTTGAAGAAAAAATGTAGGCTTGAAGTATTCAAATATTAAGTTATGTTGAGATTATTACAATACGGCAAAGCACATAAGAATCGTTTCCCTAAGGAAAGGGATGCCTTCGTAGATGAATTTTTAATGGAAAGTGGCTCGTATTCACATTACATGTAGCTATAATCCCAAAAACCTGCCTGCCCGTTCAACTGACACTAAATCCGTATCGAACTCCTAGTATTCCCAGAACTAGTGGGTTCATCCAAATGTTACTTTGGTAAAACAAAATTACACCTGCAATTAATTAAATATTTCATCAAAGATAAATTATTAAAAAGTAATACTTAAATAAATAATGTTATCCCGAAAGTCATGCTGCAGTATAAACCTAAAGCAAATAATTAATCTTAATTTCAATTAGATATTCTACTGTGGTTGTCTAATTAAGTTAGTTAGTTCTCTAATTAAGTCTGTGGTTGTTTAATTAAGTTAGTTTTACGTAGCCTTACTAGGTCTAACTATTCAAACTTTTCTGAAGACTAGTCGAAGAAGTATTACGTTCCTGAAGACAGACAGCGGATTTAGGCCTCGTTCTAATCCTTCAGTAAAATTACACTAAATCAGGAAAAGATTTAAAACAATTAGATCTTCAATTTAAGAAGTTACACAGCTCGTGTAATAACAGTTTTCGGGTTTAATAGAATACAAACGTTAAAACAATACTTAAGTATTTTAAAGTGTAAAAATTCACAACACAAATTGCGCCTATGAGTTTTGGCTCAGCCCGTCCAGTAACACGTGCAAACACGGCTAGCAAAGGTAAAATGCCAATTGAAATAAATTTAGAAGCTGAGTGAAACTAATATTTAGGCTGTCTGTGGACGTTGTCCAGACCTCTCTACGAAAACCAAGAAATCTCTTTTTAAACGCATTAATTAATATGCAGCCGAAGAAAGTAGAAGTAATAGTACCGGAAAAATAATAAGATAATGCTTTAATAAACATATAATCCTACAAACTAATATACAGTCTTAACCGCCAAAACTTTTAGAATGTGGCAAGAAAAAATATTACCGCAGAATTTAAATGCATAACTAAGGTAATTAAGCAGGGCCAACTATGTAAGCTATCGTTATAGCAAACATTTATTATTAATTTTCTTGTCATAACGTAATCTCTACAAGAATCTTCAAAAATAGAATTATCAAATTAAATTAAAGCTGTAGCCATAAAAGCAATCAAATGAGATAGATTTAATCTTCTAGGTTTATTTGCTTAATTGTCCATGGTAAATGACATGTGGGCTATTTGCCTAAGGAAAGGAATGCCTTAGTAATATTACTAAGCGAAATTGCCTTATATTCGCGTTATAGATGTCTTCTAATATAAGATACCGATTTCGTCTATGAAACAGTAAAATATTTTTAAATTTAAATCCTTAATTATTATAAAAAGAGATAGCTTTATATTACTTAATTAACATCCGTGATGGAACAATGATCCTGTTGATGGTTTTATTTGCATCAAGTATTATTGGGGATGTGAAATGAAAAAACTGTTTTTATTACAGAAACAAAGCTACGCCATATAGTGATTGAAAAACTGTTCAGCTTTGGACAGTAAAAAATCTTTCAGTTAAGAATTCTAAGTAAATTTTCCTTGCAATAAATAATAATTTTCCAATATATGACATGAGCAAAGAATAATATAGTGTGACGATTAAATTTGTTAATTAAGCAACAATATACGCAAAACTTCCGTATGAAATCACTTTTACAATAAATACGTTACATATATACAGGATGTTTATAAAGTCTCGGACCCATTTTGATGCTTAATAACTCAGAAAATAATAAAGATAGATTAAACTTAATAACATAAATGGCTAGATAGACTCAAAAAGTTTCATGACCCTTGTCAATGAACTTCCACGTGCTCCCTTCGTCGCACGGAGAATATCAATTCGATATTCAATTTCACGACAGGTCGGCAAGCATGTCGGCATCCACAGAGGCTATTGCGGTTGTAATTCTGGCTTTAAGGTCATCAATGTTTGACACTCTCCTTCTGTAAACGTTGTCCTTTACAAATCCCCAAAGGAAAAAGTCCATTAGGATCTTTTTGGTAAATTCTTCTGCAATTTCTCTGTGTTTGCATTATGGATTTCGCTTCTATGAACCACCATAAAATCTGTGCTTTCTCTTGTGTTGCATGCGTTCTCCTTAATATCCGATCGAATAAAACATTACATACAAAAGTACTAGAACAAACACATCAAAAGTAAACATAACATTGCGATAGTTGCCAAAAGCAAAAGAGAGAAAAATATAATTAATAAGCAGACGATATTTAGAAATGTACAGATATTAAGACCGGAAAATGAAATTATCTGAAATTAACCACACGCGCAGACGATATTTACAAAAGTAAAGATATTCAAACCTGAAAAGGAAAATATATAAGTTATTCCATCAATAAATGCCATAAGTTTGTTTATATCTTCATTTTTTATGAGTTATTAAACATCAAAATGGGTCCGGTACTTTATAAACATCCTGTATTTTGAAAGTAACAATTGCCTTGAACTAATTACATTTGGATCTTTCATATCATATTCGCAAAATCGGCTCAATAGAAGAAAACAGATTACACTATTTGGCGGGAATACAAAGGGGAATCAGTTTAAATAAAACTAATCTAAATTTACTTCATTTTATGAAATACTTTCTTTAATATTGATGTACATATTAAAAATGAAGCATATGCATTTAGTTTTTTTAAAAGTCATACTGAACACGGTATATACATTGCAGCATAATAGATGGGAAGAAGTGAGAGAGTCTCCCGAAAAACTGAAGTAAAGAAACTAACTCCAAAAAATTTATTGCGTAATAAATGTGATTTGTAAAGCTAGACCATCTTCATGACTGACGCTGTAATTTCATCTTCGGCAGCCGCTGAAAGAATAAATAATAAAAGCACTTTCTAGAACCCTTCTTTAGTGTTTGATGTCTTTTCCGCAAAGGCTTCGCACAAACCTTGATTGTATTTATCACATCATAAATTTGTAGCAATTTATTAACGCCCACGAAGCAGGATTTTATAGTATGCAACCAAAGGATTAACACAATCCGTCCAGGAAAAGATCAAGAAATTCAATGGAAAGAAACAAAGAAATCTGAGTTCTTTGTTGTTAATAGTGGCAATAGACACATTCACACAAATACACATGTATACCTATATATGAGACATGAAAGATATGAGAGAATTATTTAAGGATTGTAAGAACCATGATATACATAGAGAAACATAATAAGAGGCAAAAATAAAAAGCAAATTTTTTAAACCCGTCCTGCGCTATAGCTGCAGGATTGAAGTAAAATAACTTAAGGCATCTAAAGTTAAAGGTAAATTGGTGTCAAATCAATGCAATTACTCAACAATATTAATAATTGCATCCTTGTAAAGGGGTTAAACATAAAATCAAAACATTTTAAAATAAAAATGATCATAGTAGTTCAAACTCGAATATTAAAAATGTAAAGAGAGAAAATATATACAAGATAATAAAAATATAAAACATAATCTCCTTTTACTGAAACTTTAATTCGGACCGTGTAAGGGTAAAATGAATTAAAGCTTTATAAAAGTTGATTAATAGGCTTGGAAAACGCGTTTTGTTCTCCCGGTAAATTTGAGATCAAAAACTGAAAAAAGAAACAAATTTATATTACATAAAAACTCATATAAAACCGACAAAAGGTGACTCAAATATACCAGGATTTTCCTTACATGCCTTCGAAACACTTCAAAAAAAGAATAAAACATAATATTGTTTCAAATGAACTACAAAAAAAAACCCCCAAAACATTACATATTTTAAAATGACCATTCGAAAAAAGGAAACCAAATTGGTGTAAAAACATTATATGCAAATCCGAAATTTAAATTCAAATATAAAGATAGATCGCAATATAAGTATACTTTAAACCAAACAGTCATTTAAACAATATTAAAAAAATGGGCGGTTTCCGATTATGTTTAACTCTTTATTCCAAAAAAACGAATAACTTTTCATACAGATTGCATAAATAATAAAATCAAAGCAGAGCCTATTTTGGCAAAACACTAAAAGTCTAAAAAAATTGAAAGAACCTATGAAATACAAAATTGAAAAAACGCAAACTTACTGAAATTATATGAAGTTCTTCAAACGAAAAGTTACTTGCAAGGAATTCTTCAGATGACCAAACTGAGTTTCTTGTAGAATTCGTAGTGGTTCTAAAGAAGACCAAGATGGTTGTTCTTGGAAAAAGTATGCGATAAGGCTCAAAGTGTCCAATAGCAGAACAAAGTATTTAAACATGTGTTCAAAAAATCCTATCGTGTTGAACTTTGTATGCGGAGGTGTCAACTGTGAGTGCAGTTGATATATATATATATATATATCAACTGCACCCACAGTCACACACACATATATATATATATATATCATGAAAGTAATTAAAAGTAAATTAATAAGCCCAAGACTTGCGCTCAAGCTGCAAAGTAATAAAGCAATAATTCACTATAAATTATAAAAAGAAAACTTTCCATATTAAATATCCAAGCAACGGAAATTCAATTTAAAAAAATTATTCAAAAGGTATTTTTCAGAATTTAAAAAAAATTATAGAATTTTCATTCCTCCTTGATTTAAACATAGTTAAGGAAAAATTAAACCGCAATAATGCCAAAATTAAAAGTAATTTTTAAAGTATTGAAAAACCAGTTATTGTTATTGATAGCAGATTTATCGACTTATCAAGGGGATAAATCAATCTACCATCAATTAACATTAACTAAAAAAAAATATAAAAAAAAAATCTGAAATGTTTCAGATTTTAAATTACGTCCAAAGGGACGTTTATT